>OZ024790.1:5871866-6049366 GCA_964017065.1 Haliclona indistincta
CAACATGCAGGTCCAGACAATGGAGAAAATGCGAGAGAGGTTCGTAACAAGTTCGATTCTCTCGCTGCAAGTCCTGGACCGTCATGTTGACGAGGTCGTCTTCGACCCCGGCGTTCGATACGCCGCTTTCGCGACATACCCAACCGGTAGAGATCTCTGTTACGTGGCACCCGACTGACCAACTAGAAATAATTATACTCACGTCCTCTTCCAGAATGCTTCAATTCGTACTCACGTCCTCTTAGCTTCACAGACCGGCTTCCTCGCATACACACACTTGCGCAACATGTCACGCCCTATAATAACCACGCCCACATAATAATATAGCTGACTAAGCAAACAGCGAATCAATAATCCATTTTGCGAATCCATTTTGCGAATCCGTTTTGACAGCGAATCCATTTTGCGAATCCGTTTTGACAGCGAATCCATTTTGCGAATCCGTTTTGACAGCGAATCCATTTTGCGAATCCGTTTTGACAGCGAATCCATTTTGCGAATCCGTTTTCACAGCGAATCGATTTTGCGAATCCGTTTTCACAGCGAATCGATTTTGTGAATCCGTTTTCGAAAATAGGATAATGCGAATACGTAATGCAACTCTCTCGGCCACCATACTCCTGTGAAGTTAACTACAGTCTGGCTTTCATGCCAGACTGGCACTCTTACTTATACAGTGATCACAAAATAGCATACAACTCACTGTTTCCTATGATTAAGAAATCAAGGACTTCCTCAAGTATGGAGACGCTCACTTCATGCAGTTCATTCACATAAATAGGAATTATTCGCTGAAAAACAAAGCTCTTATTAGGGTAAGACAAGTGTCATATCATACCTGATAGTCTTCCCTAATCTTCAATCAGCGATCTGGATCAGGTCTCAATAGATCAGTAAGTTGCTATGTAGATACAAGGTACCATAAGTAACACAGAGAGAGAGAGAGAGAGAGAGAGAGAGAGAGAGAGAGAGAGAGAGAGAGAGAGAGAGAGAGAGCAGCCATCGAAATCGATGGTGCTTACATAACATAATATACAATCATGCTGCAATCATGTACTTATGCATGCATGTTAGATTACATACCTCATTGTATATTTCTAGATGGGAAATTCTTGTTATGAATTGTCTGTTTGATGTCTTTGTCAGTTCCTGTATGGAGAGACACACTTGAATAGTTTACAGAGACTGTGCTGAGTATGTGAAAACTGAGCACACTGCACTACTTTACAAACTGCTAAGGTAAGCAAACATTACCGCGGTGCGGCAGATACAACAACGATAGTGGAATAATTCCGTCAGTCATTTCTTGACCAGCCATTGTGTAAGTTTTTCCACTGTTAGTCTGTCCGTATGCAAAGATTGTTCCTGTGCAAAGTGAATATTCACAGTGACAATTTCATAGCATCTATGGATTTGAGTACCATTGACTCCATTTATTACATCTTCCATAATGGGTTTACCCAGCACATCAAATATTTCATGAGTTTGGGTTTCTGGGCCAAAAACATGGTCTGTGAGGAAAAAGATTTGAGCTCATATGCGTGCTGCTTTGGGGTAAATACCGCACTCACCGAACTGATAAACTTCAGACCAGCTAGGAAACCGGTTTTGATGTATCACATTGTCCTCGACGCACCATTGTGAGTTTTTCTCGCTGTAACCCCAAGTGTACACACCGAGCACACCGAGCATGAACACACACTTGCGAAAACACTCCCTTCTAGAAGGGACCTGACTCTAACTCCGACTTTAATCTTTTCCATATGGAAAAACTAAGTCTATCAGTCGTTCCTCAACTAGCAGCTAGTAAGAATCCGAGTCCAAATGCCGCGCTCTGAGTCTGAGGGTGAGATATGGGGATATTAAACCCGCCGTAAATTTGAACAGCACACATGTGTATACACATTGTATAATTCTCTTATACACCTAATATACAGGGGTGTATAATACAATCTTAGCATGGTGAATTTCATACCATCTATGGATTAATTTGAGTACCATTGACTCCATTTATTACACCTTCCATAATGGGTTTACCCAGCACATCAAATATTTCATGAGTTTGGGTTTCTGGGCCAAAAACATGGTCAGTGAGGAAAAAGATTTGAGCTCATGCGTGCTGCTTTGGGGTAAATACCGCACTCACCGAACTGATAAACTTCAGACCAGCTAGGAAACCGGTTTTGATGTATGACATTGTCCTCGACGCACCATTGTGAGCTTTTCTAGCTGTAACCCCAAGTGTACACACCGAGCACACCGAGCATGAACACACACTTGCGAAAACTCACCCTTCTAGAAGGGACCTCACTCTTACTCCGACTTTAATCTTTTCCATATGGAAAAACTAAGTCTATCAGTCGTTCCTCAACTAGCAGCTAGTAAGAATCCGAGTCCAAATGCCGCGCTCTGAGTCTGAGGGTGAGATATGGGGATATTAAACCCGCCGTAAATTTGAACAGCAAAGTGTCACGTGAATTATAAGTCACAATGAGTCACGTGCAGATTTACCCAGGCTGTCTTGCGCGCCAAAATACGTGCGCTTGGTACAGCCGGAACTCGAGTAATCTCCTTCTTTCTCTCAAAAATGCCTCGCAAAGGTACATTGCCGAAGCCTAGCCTTCCATTCAAGAGATTAACACAAAACTGGGCACTGAAGAGCTTATAAAGTGCTTGAAGGTGTGGTTATTCCCTCCCCTACACTACAGTTGACTGTAGTGATCATTCTTGCTATGTTTAGGCCTGGACAGTCCAGCTAGTAGAATGGGATGCTTTAGACGACACTACCACTCGTTCTCTCTCAGACCTGGCGACTGTTCTTGTTTCTCCAGCACTTAGACTTTTTACTGCTTGCTGGCATGCTCAGTTGATCCGTCTCTTCCACCCCACTCCACCATACTCTGAAGAGGATTTGAAGGTGTGTAATAAGTTCCCAAATTTCTCGGCTTGACTTATCCATTACTCAGAGCGTATTCTTTCTGCTCATCAGTCAGTTCAAGGGGTTGCAGAATCCCTCGGGACCATCTTTCAAATGGCACTTCGGGCTATTAGATGTTAGTACACACTGTCACAATAGAGCACTATGCTGTCACTCGCTCTGAGTAAAGATGTATATAGTACAATGCTTGTCGATGCATGTCAGCTGACCAGTAACACGGGTAGGCATGTTCTATATAACACAATCAGTCATTTTCACAGAAGCCCCTGAGCTAACACACCTCTTTCTGGCGCCTCCTTTAGTGGGCGATGATGAGTTCCACACTGAGTTCCACTTCTAGCTCCACACTGTTCTCTTCCTCAGCATTCTCTTCTTCATCCATTTCTTCCTCTCCTTGCTTCTGCTTTTGAAGAATCTTTCTCTTTGTATTGCGACTACTGAATACAAGTTTACTAAGATATAATCACGGTAAATTCCTTTACCTCATTTGAGTAATCTTGACTTGCCGATATTTCTTTGGAGATCGCTTGGAGCCCTAGTGTCAAAGAGACAACTAGACATTAACAACGGAATCTTACTTTTTGTGGGCTTGATGCCTTCTTAGTCTTAGAAGGAGTAGTTGACTGACTGCGACCCCTGTGGATTAAAAACACAGTTAGTAGCAAGAGCATCTCAGAAGCAAAATCAAACTGTGTGGTAGTGAACGTTTTTGACATCTCACTTTTTAGTGTGTGGGAGGGAACTTCTCTTGCCAGCGGTCCCTGCCTACAAGGACATTAATCACACACACATATAGTGAGTTATTATTGTCTTCTTCACCTTTTGTTTTGCTGGAGAGGGTGATAGCTGCATAGACAGACATGATGATAGTCACTACTAGCGCTGTGAGACAACACACCTCTATATCTGATTTTGAATTTTCTGAATCTTGGGTTCTTTTTCTTTTTGGAGACGATCTGAACAGAATCAGCAAAAGTAAATGTGACGAACGACAACACGCTCTTTACTTTTTTGTGGGTGTAGGCTTCATGCTAGGTCTTGCTGTCTCTGTTTTGACTGGTTTATCAGCAGTACTAGACACACTATAGTTATGGGGCAAGTATCTTGTGCTGTTGACAGGAGCTCCCTGAGAGACTAGACACGAACATGATACCATGTATAATATAGCCAGTCAATCACTTTTTCTCTGTGCTTGTACAAGAAGACAGGTAGAACTACTTTACCGGGAAAATCACTGATGGTGTACTGCATAGATGTTCTGATGAAAAGTGAAGAAAGTAATACGCAAAGTACACACATGCACTCTACTGACCTTGTTGGTCTCGCTGTTGTCTGGATCTTCTGCATCGACTGTTTGCTTGACTGTCTCTAGCAGTCGATGCAGAAACCCGTAGTTGTCAGCTCTGTGCACCATAGGCTCCAGGAAGAACCACAGGCAGCTGTAGTCAGAGAAATATAATTGAGAAATATATATTTAAATATAATTTATATTTAAATATAATATAAATATAATATAAATATAAATACACCAACCATAGGTGGGCCGCTTCCAGCACGGTTCGGTTGTGTCGGAACTCTGATCATAAAGTGTGGCACGGTTTGGTTCGGCCCGGTTCCAACGTGCAGTGTTAACGGGGTATAAAGTGACAGTATTCCTGAATGTGTAATTCTGCAACATCACAATTATAGTACAAGATAAGCCGATACATGGCTATCAACAACTTTGCTAGCACAAGCATGATTTGATAAACACACATACCAACAAGCAGGCATGCTATTGTCTATCAGACAAGGATAATAGCTTGTAATCATGTTCAACGTGATTGCATTATTCGAATTTGTATGCTCTTTGAAATAAGCTCCTGGTATTGCACATATTCACCATGTAGATGCAAGTATTGTTGGACGAGAAAGGAAATCCCACAAAAATCTGGGCCAGCTGGAAATCGAACCCAGACCTTCCGTTTCTAGTTCAATATTCAGGGCACAACCCATGATGCAGTGGTTTGACCCATCACTTACTCTGATGGTATGGTAGTGAGGTTATTCTTAGTCAAATCCAATTCTTTAGTAACTGCATGAAGGAGTCTCTTCTAATACGCTGGTGTCACCACTGCAGAATGACAATAAACATTATTCAAACAAAATTTTAATATACAGAAGGTGCTATATCTAAGCAAAAAAATGGTCAGTGCACTAGTTTTGATGTCGACCCTGTGAAGAACATGTATATATATTTTTTAAGAGACAGATATGAACTGTGTGAATGATAAGATATGTTTGTAGTGTCTGTGTGTGTCTAGCCGAAGGGGCCTGAGCCGCTTGCAAGAGGAAGAAGCGAGCTACTGGGGAGTGAGTGAACTGCACTAACTTCTGTCTATCGGTCAATAACAAGCGTTCAGAACTTGTAGGAATTGCTGCTACAGTCATCTAAATGTACATGGATAGCTGCAATCAGGCACACAAGCCGGAAAAGCTGGGTACAAGTCTCTCAAAATCCGCCATGACTTTAGATGGGAAGAAACCACGCCTACAGTGAAACGCCCAACAACGAGCTGACGTAGTCATGTTGTTAACGCGTGGGTGCACGGGTTAAAGTCACATGCTCCGCCCCAGCTAGCTCAGTGTTCAAAGAGTTAACGCGACGGGAGGTCGGGTGTCACGCGTTCTGCTGGTGAAATTAAACGTGCATGCATCATCCAAGACAATGCATGCATCATATAATGCATCATCCAAGACAAAGTGGCCAGGCCTTGCAGGCCCACTTTGTTACAAAAGCTTGCAGATTGAATTCCTTCTATAGGTTTATTTGGTTACATGATTGATTGCCTAAAGAGCACACCGCCCCAGTATCGGAAGTTGTTTGTTTGTCTTCTTGGACTGTCCACATTAGTTTGATGTTCCAATGTTCTGAGAGTTCTGAAACAACATTGTAATACTTGGTCACTGTGGCTGATAGAGTAATGGTGTAGGCCTCGTCCTTTATCATGTCCCTGCATGTTACATACATGTACTTAGACCATAGTGTGTATGAATCCAGTATTTTGATCAGCTCAGGTCTCTAGATGCTGTAGACACCATGCTAATGAACCTGATGCTAACATGTAGATACTCGCCGTGAGTTATACTTGTTGTAAAAATTGTCTTGAAAACAGCTTCTGTATAGCGACAGTTGCTATGGTCTAAATCGGTTAGACACAGCTCGGCTAATGGGATCCATGCAGATAGCATCTTTGTTCTACGTGCTTGTGTTCTATAAGGGTTGCTATATTGCATAGATCCCTTGGCCTCGGTATCTAACCTATGTAGTGTACACATATATAAGTCACATGACATCACTGATAACCACTCCCATCGCTCTGTCTTATAGGAGGTGGAGGAGATGGCGTGTGAACATTGTGGGAAAAAATATACAACGAAGGGGGGACTGGCGTACCATCTGAAATACAACCACTCAACCACAACCACTTAATTGCGTGCGCAATTGAGTGGGCGTGGTCTCGCTAAATCCTAAACCCAAGACCCTAAAAATCTTTGCCAAATTGCGCAAAGTCGGGAGGGATGTCCTAAACCGGGCCTTCGGCACTTGGTAATTAAGCCTAAGGATCGTCGGGAGGGTCGTCCTAAACCGGGCCTTCGGCCCTTGCTAAGCCTAAGGATCGTCAATACCAGTAATTAACTGACGATCCTTAGGCTTAGTGAGAGCCGATAGCCCAGTTTAGGACGACCCTCCCGACGATCCTTAGGCTTACCCCGGGCCGAAGGCCCGGTTTAGGACGTCCCTCCCGACTTTGCGCAGTTAGGCGAAGGTTTTTAGGGTCTTGGGTTTAGGATTTAGCGAGACCACGCCCACTCAATTGTGCACATAATTAACGAGGTGCCGTTCTCCGAACAAGGTGGTTCTCCGAACAAGGTTAACGAGGTGCCGTGCCGTTCTCTGAACAAACTCTCCCTCCCTTCAGATGAAGATCGACTCAAAAGGCAATCAGTTAAGCAGCGACCCCTCTGAGCAATTTGACGACGAAACGTACGCTGACATCACGCTATGTCAACAACACAGTGTCACATTGCCTGCAATTGTCAAAGTACTTGGAATCCTATGGAATCCTCAAGAAGACCAATTGATGTTTGACGTCAAAGGAATAGTGGAACTAGCCAAAAAGATGGAACCAACAAAGAGGAACATTAAAAGCATCTTATCTCCGGAAGATTATTCCCGCAGCCAAGAGAAGGAAACTAACAGCTGCACATAGTGTAAGCCACCATAACACCATGATGGATGCCTCTATGCTCCACCCCCTCCAGGGTATACCAGTACCGGTCCCAGAGCTCTCAACTCTCACGCAAATTGCGTGAGACTCACGCATTTGGCACTTGTCTCACGCTGATACGCAAACTGTCTTAGTTCTCACGCAAATTTACACAGAACTGCCAATAATGATGAATATTAATGACTTTGGTCACGTGCGACTATATGATCACGTGCACAATATGTTCGTTTGAGCGCTCGCAGCTGCATGTTAGTTTGCGCGTGTACTGGCAAAGACAATAATCCAGATCGTGAGTTAGAAGGGCAAGACCAGCAGCTGAGTGAATAGTGAGTGAAGAATCAGTGATGTCCGACTCAGAATCAGATGTGCATGCCTCGGGCGAAGAAGCAGATCGCAACGAAAACTCAAGTTCTACTTCTAGTAGTACAAATGCAAAACGCTACAGAGGAGCAGCTACATACAGGGCCAAGTTCAAGCCTAGCTGGAACAGAAAGTGGCCCTGCATTTGTTCTGTACCCAGAGAAGAGTCTTCCTTCCAGTGTACAGTTTGCCACAAAAAGCTGTCGTGTAAGCACCAAGGAGAGCGTGATGTGACACGGCATCTTGCATCAAGTTCCCACAAACATGCTGTAAAAGCAGTGAGAGAGACACCTGCCATCTCCTCAAGTTTTTCTTCAGTTAGCAGCAGTAGAAGCAAGGTATTGTACTGCTTGATTCCATGCATTGATTTACAATACATTCACTGATATAGACTCGCACAACTAGAGCTGAGGTTAAGGTTGCTAATGCACTAGTGCAGTGAAACATTCCACTGAACTTTGCAGACCAGCTCAGCCCCCTACTTAGAGATGTCTTTCCTGACAGTGATATTGCCAAGCACTATGCAAGTGCTAGCACCAAGACTACTTGCATAGTTAATGGCTCGCTAGCTCCGCATTTCAAGAATGCATTGGTTTCAGCGATGAAAACACAGCCATTCACTATCTCAATCGATGGGTCGAACGACACAGGAGTGGAGAAGATGAACCCCATGACAGTACGTTTGTATGATGTTAGCAAGGGCCACATAGTGACTCGTTTTCTTGACATGTGCACAACAACAGGTTAGACTAAGGTTGACTGTTAATTATCTAAATCCAGTTCACAAGCATGCATGCATGTGCACTATAGTTGTGATCATATTATTTTTGCATGCAGGTACCGACTCAGCAACAGCACGAGTAATTTTTGCTAAGATGAACTCAGTGTTGCAAGAAAACCAAATACTGTGGGACAATTGTGTTGGTGTATCTGTTGACAACACATCAGTTAACATCGGTACTAACAACTCTATAATGACGAGAGTGCACGAGAAGCATCCTGCAGCTTATTTTATGGGATGCCCCTGTCACATCATTCATAACACTAGTGTTAAAGCTGCTGAATGTTTCAACCAGGTAGCTATAATTTTAATCGTAAACCTTATTTTCTTTTACTGCAATTACATGTATAATGGTAACCAAATTTGATGTGGAAGAAATGATGATCGACCTCTTCTACCACTTTGATAAAAGTACAAAGAGAAAGGCTGGGCTGGTGAACTATTGCACTTTCTGCAATGTTGAGTTTAGACAAGTTCTCAAGCATGTCAGTGTCAGATGGTTGAGCTTAGAACTGGTGATTGGTAGGACCCTGCAGCAATACCGTGCTCTGAAGTCATATTTTCTCTCAGAAGGTATAACTGCATGCATCGATATCTCATCAGTTAGGAATTAATAAGTGACGTTCTCTGTAGAACCTGAAACTGCACGTGCTTCACGTCTCAAGAGTGTGTTATCAGATCCAATGACTGAGGTCTACCTATTCTTCTATCAAGCAGTCCTACAGCTGTTTATTACCATTAATAAGCTGTTGCAAAGGGAAGATTCCATTCTTCCAATAATGCATGCACAATTCTATCTCTTTCTCAAGAAGCTGCTTGGAAGATTTGTCAATATTGCTGTTATTCAGTCAGCTGAGGATGACCTCACTCAAATTGATTATGCAGACACAGCTAACCAGCTGCCAGGTCAGCAATATACACAAGGGTGTTCAATTGTCAAGTGCATAAATTTAAACAGCTACTTTTATCCTTTAGATCGCAACCTGTTTGTAGGGATGACTACATCACAGCTTTTGAGGAAGTTGCTTGATGAAGGTGATGTGTCTCCACGCCAAGTCAGTACGTTCTACAAAGCAGCAAGGAGCTTTTACTGCAAGGCAGTTTCTTATGCAATTGCGTGGCTTCCAATCAATGATGAAGTTTTGCTCAATGCAAGATTTGTTAACTTCAGTGACAGAACCTCAGCTACCATAGAACAAGTCATATACTTCGTTAACAGGTATAATTAGAAAACATGCATGCAGCTATAATATAGAATCTTGCATGTTTTACAGGTTTCCTAAGTTGCTTCCTATTCAATCTCCGGCTGAGTGGACCCAATTAGAAGATGAGTTTCTAGATTACCAGCTGATGAGGGAGAACGAAATTCCTACCAATGCAGCAGAGGAGAGAGTATTCAGCCTCATAAACAAGAATAAGACCAAGTTTCGTCCAAGCCTTCAATTAGAAGGAACACTATCCAGTATCATAACAATAAAGCTGGCCTGTAATCAGCCATGCCATGCTTTTGAGCCACCTAGCCATGTGTTAGAAACTGCAAAAACAGCAACCATGGTCTACAATAAGGCGCATAGCCGCAAGTAGCTATTATGTCTAAGAGTGTCTGAGTATGTGACATGGTATCATATTTAAATTATTATAATGGTAAGACCATTTGTCTATACAAGTATAGAAGTTAGAGAGCATATCTCTCTCATTGAGACCTCATTTTAGAAGCACACAGTTGTAAAAAGTGAACTAGATACTTGAAAAACCAATATAGTCTACAAGTGGAAAGTCCGAGAGCATGTCTCACTCATTCAGATCTGAATCTCACTCATTTCAAATCAGACTCTCACTCAAAAGAAAAAAATTGGTTGAGAGCTCTGCGGTCCCTCAGTTCCTACAGCAACAATCTTCCGGAGAAGGATCGAGGAAGCGGAGGAAATAGTACAATGCAACCACCAGGAGGTATAGGAGGGAGAGAGAGAGTGTGTGTGTGTGTTCAGAGAAGATAGGTATGAAGTTTCTCTGCCATGGAAGCAATTTCGCAAGCCACTCCCAACTTAATTAGGTACAAGAGGTTACAAGGCTTGTTAAGACGTCTACGACAAAACCCAGAACTCCTGCAGAACTACAACCGTACGATAATGGAACAGATTGCATGATGAGGGTATCGTTGAAGACGCACCGTTAACAGTGGGTAACCCTACTCATCTTCACTACTTGCCTCATCACGCGGTCTTGCGTACAGACAAATTACAGACAACAAAGCTTCGCGTAGTGTATGATGCCTCAGCCAAGACTGAAGGACACTCATCGCTCAATGACTGCCTATTCACCGGTCCAAAGTTGAATCAGAAGATTTTGGATATCCTGCTCCGACTTCGTGCTCATATGATCGCAGTCATTGCCGATATAGAGAAAGCCTTCTTGATGGTGGGAGTTGCCGAGAAAGATAGAGACGCTCTTCGCTTTCTCTGGATGAAGGATGTTCATGCCAAGGAAATCACTGTCCGTCCCTTGCGCTTAACTCGAGTGGTTTTTGGAGTTTGTTCGAGCCCTTATCTCCTCAACTACACGATTCGACACCACTTACTACAGTATCAGAGTTCACATCCAGAACTGATCAAGAAACTCATTGAATCCTTCTATGTGGACGATGTGGTGACAGGAGCTCCAACTGAGGAAGAAGCCTTTCAGTTGTACACATACTCAAAGAGTATTCTCAAGGATGGTGCATTCAACCTTCGGAAATTCCGAACAAACTCTCCCTCCCTTCAGATGAAGATCGACTCAAAAGGCAATCAGTTAAGCAGCGACCCCTCTGAGCAATTTGACGACGAAATGTACGCTGACATCACGCTATGTCAATACAGTGTCACATCGCCTGCAATTGTCAAAGTACTTGGAATCCTATGGAATCCTCAAGAAGACCAATTGATGTTTGACGTCAAAGGAATAGTGGAACTAGCCAAAAAGATGGAACTGACAAAGAGGAACAATGAAAGCATCATATATAGGACGGTTCTATGACCCGTTAGGCTTTCTTGCACCTGTTATTATACCGTTTAAAGTCCTTTTCCAGAAACTCTGTGATCTCCAATGGGATGAACAGCTACCAGAGACCACAGCGAAAACTTGGAAGATCTTAATAGAAAGCATCGACAACAGCTGTCCAGTGTCTATTCCTAGAAACTACCGCTATGGATCACTGAGGAAGTCCAACACTACTTGCTGTGTGGTTTCTGCGATGCCTCTAATCCTACTTGTTGATTGAAACTCCTACTGGCACCCACACTCTCGCGTCGCTCCACTACAATCTCTCACCATCCCGAGATTAGAACTGATGTCTGCACTGTTACTGGCCAGGTTGGTTACAACCGTTTCCTCTATTCTATCTTCAAACATTTTTATCTGCGAGATCCATCGCTTCACCGACTCAACTGTAACTGAGCATTGGATCAAGGTAACAACTAGAGAGTGGAAACCATTTGTGAGGAATCGAGTGGACAAGATCTTACAGAACACCAATCCTGAGTGCTGGCATCACTGCGCTGGAGCCCGCTGACCTTCCCACAAGTGGACTAACGATCTCTGAACTTCAAGTGAACCACCTGTGGAGATATGGACCAGATTGGTTGAAGACAGGCCTTCCTTCTAGTGACAATCACCGGTCAGAAGTGGTTGACCGAATGCCAGAAGAGTGTTACAAGCTGAAAGCAAGTCACAAGAAGGTCCACATCCTAATTGCTACTGAAGTCAACAGCATTGGTGACCTGATCGACTGCTCCCAATTCAGCAGTCTTCAGAAGCTAGTGAGAGTTACTGCATCCACCTTTAGAGCTATTGAACGATTCAAGAAGGTGCGAAATTGGGAAGATGGTACTCTCACCACTGAAGAAGTACTGAATGCTGAGCTCAGATGGATAGTTGACAATCAGAGGAAACTGAAAGAGCAAGAGTCATTCCCCTCTCTAAAACGGCAGCTGAATCTATTTCTTGATCCACAGGGTCTATGGCGGTGCAGAGGACGATTGGAGAACGCTGATCTTTCTTACTCATCAAAGTATCCTATCCTACTGAGCAGAGATCACCCGATTACCAGTTTGACCATTGAAGATGCTCACCGGCGTGTTTTCCATGATGGCGTCAGAGAGACGATAGTGACATGCATAGTGACATGTTTCGATAGTGACATGCATCGCCAAGAAATTCTCTAGTCTAGAATGCTGTCAAATGCAGGTACACCAACAAACTGATGGTGCGCATAGGAACCCGGATCAAATCCACCAAGCGAAGCAGATCCAGATTAGTGTACAGCGTGGACGCAGATCCAATCCAGTCGATCTGGATCCTAGGTGCAGTGTGTTAAAGCAAGCTTGCTGAGTACACACACAGCAAACTGAATTCCATCCAATGACCTAACGTAACACCATTGCGACCATGCACTAATCCAGAGTTCTATTATGTAGAGTATGCTAAAAACACAGGTGAGTGATGGCTGTTCTTGCTGTTAGTATAACCATGACAAATGTGAAAAAATGAAGCATTTGTGAAATCAAAAATCTCTCCTTTTAGAGAGATTCTCTGCAATACGGCTAAGCATGGTACGCACTTATAACAGCTCAGGTAACAAACATTAAAATGCACGTACACACTTGATAAACAGGTACCAGTGTTTCTTAACAATAGCTAAAGCAAGTTAAAATACGAGTGTTTACAAGCTAGAAATGTCGAAAATGCTCCGCTTATTTGAAGTCACAATCTGAATACATTACTCAATGACTATTGTGTTGAACTGTAAATTGGAGTGTGACAGCGATGCCTGAAAGAGCTAACTTACAGTGATTGCATGAGTTCTTAAATGCAAAAAGCGTCAACCATTATAGATTATCATATAGAGAGTAAGATCAATCTAAATAAACACAAATCATGCTTCACACTTTTATGACATTGTTGCAAAAACACTAAACAGTCTAACTGGTGATGCAAATAGCCCAGTGTGTAAGCTGCTACAACGAGTGTGACCAATGATAGTGTGTGTAAGCTTGTAAGTACCAGAGTACACAAACTTGCTCACTGAGCTGTTTGTCAAAGACTCAGGTGACCATCAGATACAATGAATGGTGTAGGTCTACACAAGACATTACACAAGATCACAAAACAGTGTGTCTATTGTTATGCTAGAACATGTTTATCCACTGGTCTACTGTTGTGCTCATTTCTGTGACCTTTGCAGCAGTAAAGATAGACTGCGGTGATCAAACACGACTCAAAGTGCAAAACGCAATCAGGTATCGTTGGTCTATCAATTTTATAATAGTCAAGTTAACCACTAAACTGTTAAATTAAATACTACCCGATTTCCTGTTTTACTTACCAGAAGTAACAGTAGCCAACATGAAAATATCATAAAGATATTGATCGCAAAATTTAGTGCTAGTACTAAGAAACATTTTGTGTTATGAAAAATACCGCACCAACCAAAATGTGTTAGAGTCATGTGTACTGCATTATAATCGATTGTAGATATTGGTACGCATTATTATCCCGTAATACAACAAGTACAAATTAGAGACACAATCATTCACACAATACTAGCAAACGATAGAGATGACTCACTGCATATTACACGACGTAGGTCTGTACTTTCATCACCGAGAACAGCCCGCTCTATTGTGAATGATCTTTGCTCCTTCCATTTATCTGAAACAAAGTCAAATGAACAGTTTACACAGCACTCATAGACACTCACTAACACAATACAGCTAAGTTCAGATCTATCAAGTACAAGTTGTGCTGAAATTAAGCACAAGCAGAGACAGTCAGACAGCTAGCAAATGGGTACATGGTTTGACCCATCACTTACTCTGATGGTACGGTAGTGAGGTTATTCTTAGTCAAATCCAATTCTTTAGTAACTGAAGGAGTCTCTTCTAATACGCTGGTGTCACCACTGCAGAATGACAATAAACATTATTCAAACAAAATTTTAATATACAGAAGGTGCTATATTGTAATTCAAAGCAAAAAAATGGTCAGTGCACTAGTTTGATGTCGACCCTGTGAAGAACATGTATCGACAATATCTATAATATTGTCGATACATGTTTTGGGATACATGTCGCTACATGCGATACATGTCATGTCGATACATGTTTTGCGATACATGTCGACAATATCTATAATATTGTCGATACATGTTTTGCGATACATGTCGCTACATGCGATACATGTCATGTCGATACATGTTTTGCGATACATGTCGACAATATCGATGATATTGTCGATACATGTCGACGCTTTGCGCCCGATCGTCCAAATCGGGCGCAAAGCGTCGATTTGGACAATCCACGGATTGCCCTGCGCAAAGTATGGATCTACGCTTTGCGCAGCCAATCCACGGATTGTTCTCGATTCAGACACGTGTTTCAGAACGATCGTTTCCAGCTGCTATTGAGGTCTATCGACCCGCGGCCATGGTTGACAGAGAGGCGTTTGAGGCTTTTGTTAATAGTTCCTTCGTGCAGACAAAGAAGACAGGAAGTAAAGTGCTGACCAGGAGTAGAGGAGCAGAGATTGTGGCTTATCTTTCGGGTGATGCCGGGGAGACCAGTGCGCATTTTAAATTCTGGGTTATGTCGTGCGGTTTTTTGTTGATGGACTACCCAGTTCTTGGTCTGTCGAACGTTCTGTGTTTGCCAGCTAAGCCACAGAAAAAGGTTTGTTGTGCTGTACAAAAGAGCCTATGTACAGCAATCTTCTTGTCACTGATGTAGGATGAGAATGATCCAACTGTGAAAAAGAACAAACAGAAGATCGTAAATATGGATGATGCATTGAAGGAAGAAGTGGTCAAGGGTGCAAGAGAATTAAAGAGAGTTCTCTGGCCAACTGTAGAAGAGGTGACTGCTGCTCTTAAGAATTTCAAGGTATAATTATATGCACGACTTTGATATTGTAGATATTGTAGATATTATAGATATTGTAGACAAGGACTACAATATCACATAAACACTTCTCGCTCTACACCAGTAGCGGTTCTAGGGGGGGGCCATGGCCCCCCAAAATTTGCCCCTTTAAAAATTTTTACTGTCTTAAAATAATTGTTAGCTTAGAGTCATACACGTTTATACTGAGGTTTATACAGAATGAAAAGGCAAGCAAATCAGCCTACTCTACTCCAGCCCGGTTTTAAAAAGCCTAAAAACGTAAGTGAAACTACTTTGACAGACGCTAGCTACTGTAGTATAGATGTAATTATAATGGCTTATGTACTATCAAACGTGGCATGTGTAACGATGGGATATTTTCTGGATTGTCATGCAGGCTGAAGTTCAGCAGCATACTGCAGAAGCCACAGAAACACAGGCCAGCATTCCCATCTGTGGAAGTGAAACCACCTGTGCTACTACTAGTGAATGCAGCAGTAGCAGAACAGAATTTACGGACAGCGATTCAAGTTCTTTATTCCAACCATTGATGAGGCAACCAGCACACGATGAGACGCGCACAGCTGATCCAGTCATACCAGGTGATATTGCCAGTAGTTCTGATGAACAACCTGTTCAGCCTCAACTGAAATCCTTTCACAAAACTGCAATTGGAGACAAAAATTGTTCTTTTGCTACTCATTGGTACAAGTCCTATCCTTTCATAGAGTATTCTAATCAACAAGACGCCGTTTATTGCTTTAGTTGCAGGCTGTTTCCTTCAAATTCTGGCCATCCTGACAATTCATTTACAACACAAGGCTGTAGGAAATGGAAAAAAATTGGAGAGAAACTTAAGAAACATGCCGAGTCTCGTAGTCATAAGGAGAGCATGGCAAAATGGATGGCATATAAGCAGTCAAAATCTACATCTACTGTGGCTGATCAACTAATAAGTCAAAGAGCTTCAAATGTCGCGGCCAATCGCATGTACATTTCTACTATTGCACAAGTAGTTGTTTTGTGTGCTCGTCAAGGTATTGCTTTGCGAGGACACGATGAGAGCAGTACATCTACCAACAAAGGCAACTTTGTTGAGATTGTGGAGTTACTAGCTTCTGTGATGCCTGAGCTGGAGCGTAAATTTCGTTCATTACCCTAAAATGCGAAATATACCTCAAAGGTGGTACAAAATGATCTATTGAAAGCTGCTGAAGGTACAGAAAGAAATGGATGAAAGGGACTGTAAAATATAAAGGAATTAGACAGAGGCGTAGGAAGGGGGAGCTGGTGGTGCTCGAGCACCCCCAATATTTTTCAGGGGGTGCAGAGCACCCCCAATAATTACATTGTACACGTACCAGATATACACAGTCTTTTAATGACTTTTTGTACTGTGAATGATAATGTGTACCTTATATGATTCGATCATTTGCATTTAAGTTGTGCTATAAAATTGTACTATAGGGTGTGGCTGGTGAGAAATTTTACAAGGTCATGATGCAATGAAATTAACAAGACTACATGTAGTTGTAATAATAATAAATTATAGTCAGCTACTTTTGTTCACTAAAATGGCTACTAAAAGATTAAGGCAAGCAAGCCTGTCTGAGTTCTCTAAAAAGAAGAAAGCGACTGAGACTCCTGATAATTCTGGTACTATTGATGATGAAGATGAAACTCTAGTCTCGACATCATGCATTGTGCAGTGTGAGGAAGAACAACTTACCTTGTTAGATTCCAATCAGCTCCAAGAAGCTGAATTGAATACTGAAGTACCAAGTGAGTCTGAATGTTGTACTGATGAGAGTCTTGAACAGGCATCAGCTGTCCTTCAATGCCAATCAGTTTGCTGTACCAATGAATGTAGACCATACCAACCAACTAACAAGCACATACTCGCAAGCATGGCGAATGGTAACAGAAATTTTATGTCTCGCTGGTATGACACATTTAACTGGCTAACCTTGTGTACAACAAAAAGAAGGGTCTTTTGCTTTTACTGCAGAATAGCTGAACAAAGAGGTATCCTTTCGTTTAGCACCAAAGCAAAGCCAAATTTCACAATAACAGGTTTTAATAATTGGAGGAAAGCCCTAGCAAAGTTTAAGAACCACTCTGCCTGCAATGCTCATGCAGAAGCTGTAATGAAATGGTAGATGCTTCAAATGGCTCCCATTAATGCCCAACTACAAACCCAGGTACAAAAGTCTCGGAGAATACGACAGCAAGCTTTAGTAAAGCACCTTCATTGTCTTCGATACCTCCTCGGCAAGGGATAGCAATTCGAGGGCATGTAGAAACTGAAGGGAATCTCTACCAACTGCTGACAATGATGTCTGGGTATGATCCCCAATTAGCTACTTGGCTGAAAGAAAAGAAGTACCTTTCTCCCATGATTGTTAACGAACAGATCTCTATGATGGGATTGGCCTTTGTGTTAGGAAGGCAAAATAACCCCACTGAATCTTCATTGATCTCATAATCATCACTTACCCATCGAATAGACAGGTTTAGCTGCTCTCGGTTTGCAGCATCACTTGCCTCATCTGCAATTATAGCATACCAGTAAGGAGATAGTGCTTTGATGTTACTTAGTAGTACACGCAAAACGGCTGAAACTCTTCATTCTGTTGTGCTAGCTATGCTCACACGATGTTCGCTTAACCTTGAGATGTGTCGAGGCCAGGCATATGATGGGGCTGCTACAATATCAGGTGTACGAAGTGGACTGTCAACACGAATAAAGAAAGAGAATCCGGCTGCTGTTTACGTACACTGTTTAGCACACTGCTTGAATTTATGTTTACAAGAAGAGGGAAAAAATATTCCTTTAATTAGAGATGCTTTAGATTTTGTTAAGGAGGTTGGAAAGCTCATCAATCTTTCTCCCAAGAGAGCACATCTTCTTCAACAAAAGCTAACACTTTAGGAGTGTCCATCAAATCACTTTGCATGACCAGATGGACTGTTAGAACCACAGCAATTGAAGCAGTCTTAATAGATTATGAAGTGTTAATGGAGACATTGAGTGAAATACACCAAACCACCAAAGATGAATATGGACTCAAAGCGGCAGGTTTTTATCTAGTATGGAGAAGTTCTCAATGCTATTTGGTTTGAAGCTAGGGCATCTTCTTTTTGGAGCTTCAGAAACGTTGTCAAAGTCACTACAAGGAAAGGATACTACTATGCAAGAAGCAACTAGAGCTGTAGGCCTTGCAAAGGAATTTTATAGACGACAGAGAACAGAGGCAACCTTTCAGTCCTTCTATGACAATTCTGTTCAGCATGCCCAAAAGGTAAACACTGGTGACCCTCTGCTTCCACGATATCGAAAAGCACCAGCACGTTTCGATAGTGGAGGCCAGCCTCATCAGTACAGCTCTCCAAAGCAATATTTCAAACAACAGTTTTTTGAGGCATGTGACCTTCTTATAGGAAGTCTGGAGCGCAGGTTCAATCATGAGGAGTCTCTAGCACCCATTCTTGCAATGGAAAGTCTTCTATTGAATGCATGTAACAAACAGTCGTACGAAGACCATTTGAAGATCATTAAAGCCTCCTGTTACAGGTCTGATTTAGATTGGGAGAGTCTTTCTCACCAGCTTCATCTCTGTGCTGATTTGATCAGGCAAGAATTACCCACAGTGAAGGAAGTTACTTCCTTGCGAACAATCTGCGATGCAATGAATAGCAATGGGGTGTTCAAGACAATGCTTTCACAGGTGCACAAACTGCTACGACTGTATCTTACGATTCCAGTTACATCGGCCACTTCTGAGCGCTCATTTTCAGCTTTAAAGAGAGTTTTTACCTATGTTCGATCCACAATGACTGAACAACGACTAACAATTGTCTAATTGTGCATACACATAAGCACTTGACTGATAAATTAGACATTAATTCTATAGCAAAATAGTTAATGAATATTAATGAGCATCTCAATTTTGATAATGTAATTTTAATGAATATCAATGAGCACCTCCAATATTTGATACTGTCCTACACCTCTGGACCATGCAGCAAAGAGAAGTGATTGTTGATGAAATTGAAAGTAGTAAGAATATTTAAAAAAATTTTCATGTCCGGACACTTTTTTGTCAGGCACATTAAAAAAATTATAATTAGCACTGGTGTTTGTAACACTATTTTTGTTCAACTCAAAGTTGCTCAAGTTACATTGGGAGGTCCGAACGTTACTAAGTCCCCGATACGCTATATTTAACTGACTTAGAGAATTTCAACTGACTTACAGGATTTTTACTTGTGCCATGGTAGCAGCATCTCCTCTGCACAGAGCCTGTCACGATGGAGAAGAATCCTCTCGTCTTTTCACTGTAACTGCAGATCTACGCAGCACTTATCATCTAAAGCACAACCACTCAACCACACTACAACCACTTAATTGCGTGTGCAATTGAGTGGGCGTGGTCTCGCTAAATCCTAAACCCAAGACCCTAAAAACCTTTGCCAAATTGCGCAAAGTCGGGAGGGATGTCCTAAACCGGGCCTTCGGCACTTGGTAAGCCTAAGGATCGTCTGGAGGGTCGTCCTAAACCGGGCCTTCGGCCCTTGCTAAGCCTAAGGATCGTCAATTGCAGTAATTAACTGATGATCCTTAGGCTTAGTGAGAGCTGAAGGCCCAGTTTAGGAAGACCCTCCCGACGATCCTTAGGCTTAATTTAATTACCAAGGGCCGAAGGCCCGGTTTAGGACGTCCCTCCCGACTTTGCGCAGTTAGGCGAAGGTTTTTAGGGTCTTGGTAATGCGTCAGGTGGAGGAATTGCTTAAAAAGTCACCTTTATCATCAGCAGCATGTTAGTGGAGCAAAAAAAGAAAGAAAAAAAGAGAAGGAGGTGTTGGCAGAAAAGAAGCAGTTGGCAGAGCAAAAGAGGAAAGAGAAGGAGCAGTTAGCACAGCAAAAGAGGAAAAATAAGGAGATGTCGGCAGAACAGAAGAGAAAGGAGAGTGAGGCGTTGGCAAAGAAGAGAAGGGAGGTGTTGGCAGGAAAAAAGAGTAAGGCGAGGGAGGCACCAAAGAAGACAAAAGAGAAGGAGGTATTAGCAGACGAGAGAACAGCAAAGCGAAAAGAGAAGGAGGCGTTGGCAGAGAAGGATTTGGTTGAAGAAGATGACACTTGCTGCCCAAATTGTGGGATTCTTTAGCTCGTGCCCTAAACACGCCAGTGGACGTTATCTGTGCAGAATCTCTCCTCTAACTAATAACTACTACATTAACGCACTTTATGTTATTTTATCTTTAGCCAGCTTCATGTTCACCTCTTATCTTTACTGTACTACAACATTATTTTATTCATTGTTGTAAAATTGTGTATTATTATTATTATAATGGTAAACCCATAGTTGAAGGGCTGATAAGTGGAGTCAATGGTAATGGTACACAAATAATTAAGTTAGGGAGGTGAAGGAGAGGTGAATAATTAAGTTAGGGAGGTGAATAATTAAGTTAGGGAGGTTATTCAAGTAATAGATTATAGTAATCACTTTCAAATGTCGATGCTCTACTGGCTGGGGCTGTATTAGTATTAGTTTAGCATGCACGCTAGCATGGCATGTCAATAATAGAGGCAGGAAGACAACAGCATAGCACTGAGAGCTGCTAGCTCAATCGTAGCACTGCGCCGGGTACACGCGCAGAGAATAACAAGAACATGAATATTAATTAGTCGACCAATCGAGAGTCGACCATGCACTCCCATCGCTCTGTCTTATAGGTGGTGGAGGAGATAACGTGCAAACATTGTGCAGCAAAATACACGACTAAAGGGGGACTGGCTTACCATCTAAAGCACAAACACTCTCCATCAGAAGTCAGCAACAGCTACAAGTATATTATTATACCATGCTTTGTATAATTTTATTATTGTATTATGTTAGTCTGCTGTACTATAGAGTATCAAGAGATTTTATCTGCATCGTGCCTCCAGGCCTCACCCCTTCAAGATCAAGCCAGGTTATGATTGGTGGAAGGGGTTCTTAAAGCGGTGGCCTCAGCTAGTAGAGAGAAAGGCTCAGAGTCTTTCGAAGAAGAGAGCAGAAGGGGCTAATCGTGATACTTTGGAGCAATTCTTTGAAAGAGTTGAGGCACTGCTTGTAAAGATCGGCATTAGGTACGCTCCTGATCTGGGTGATCGGTTGTGGAATTGTGACGAAACAGGGCTGTGTAATGCTACTGCATCTTGTCGTATCCTCGCCAAAAGTGGATCTCGATGGGTACACACTACTTCAGGTGGATCAGGACGAGCCTATACTACTGTCCATGGGTGCTACCCTTGGACAGTAGTACTAAACCATGCTACCCTTGTACGAGGCGTTAAAGGAAAAACCCAAAACCTTAGTCTGGAGCCAAGCTATGACCAGTGCTTTCCAGGATACTAAGAAGTCCTTGGCAGACGCCATGCACTATGCTCGCTCACCCTCAACAAAATGCCCTTATCTCCCTTACCACAGACGCATCCGATGTGGCTATTGGAGCAGTACTCCAGCAGCGAATCAACGACATGTGGGTGCCATTAGCCTTTATCAGCAAAAAGCTTCGCTCCCCAGAGACGAAGTACAGTGCTTTTGACCGTGAATTACTTGCCCTCTACCTTGCCACACGACACTTCCGATATTTCTTAGAGGGACGAAGTTTCGTAGCTTTCACCGATCATAAGCCACTCACGTTTGCCATTGGTAAATCTCAGGAGCCTTGGACAGCACGCCAACAGCGCCAATTGTCGTACATAACAGAGTTCACAACAGATGTCAGACACGTGAGTGGAAAGGAGAATGTCGTTGCTGATACCCTTTCACAGGCTTCCATCTTCGATGTGCACCTTGGATTAGACTATGTCGCCATGGCAGCCGCTCAGAAGCTAGATCCAGAAGTTCAATCCTACCGGACAGCAAGCACCAACTTCAAGTTACAAGAAATTCCGGTAGTGTTATGAGCAAGAAACTGTCCACTACATGAATAGTACTTATAAGTAGTATAGCTGGTTAGCCTGATCTATGCTAATACTGCTGCATGAGAGTGCTGCTTTGTTCACATCATGCTGCCATAAAGCTCTTGGGGGTGTCACGAGTCTGAGCAAAATTTTGCACATGAAAACGACCTGTTGCTCATACAAAAAACGTTAGCGCATGCAACAATGTAGCTTGGTTTGCGAAATGAGCTGCTATACTTCATCGAAGTGACACATACGACTTATGTTATCGAAGTATTGTCATCGAAGTGGGTAGAACAGGACCCGCCCAAACACGCGGGTTGGAGCGGAGCACTGTCATTTACCCCCAAGTGCTAATGTTGTGCTATGGATAACGCATGTTGCACGCATGTTGACTGCACATACTTTGAACGCGTTTTATTCTAAACTGTTCATTAATTTTAATGACAACAAGATTGCGGACATTGGCACTCCAGAATTTAAACTGAAGCATGCGTTCATCACGCGTTCATACACGCATGTTGATCACATACTTCTCATACGATTCAGAAATGTCGAAAATGTTCCGCTTATTTGAAGTCACAATCTGAATACGTTACTCAATGACTATTGTGTTGAAATTGGAGTGTGACAGCGATGCCTGAAAGAGCTAACTTACAGTGATTGCACGAGTTCTTAAATGCAAAAAGCGTCAACCATACAGGTTTCACAAATCATGCTTCACACTTTTATGACATTGTTGCAAAAACACTAAACAGTCTAACTGGTGATGCAAATAGCCCAGTGTGTAAGCTGCTACAACGAGTGTGACCAATAATTGTGTGTGTAAGCTTGTAAGTACCAGAGTACACAAACTTGCTCACTGACAAAGACTCAGGTGACCATCAGATACAATGAATGGTGTAGGTCTACACAAGACATTACACAAGATTACAAAACAGTGTGTCTATTGTTATGGTAGAACATGTTTATCCACTGGTCTACTGTTGTGCTCATTTCTGTGACCTTTGCAGCAGTAAAGATGGACTGCGGTGATCAAACACGACTCAAAGTGCAAAACGCAATCAGGTATCGTTGGTCTATCAATTTTATAATAGTCAAGTTAACCACTAAACTGTTAAATTAAATACTACCCGATTTCCTGTTTTACTTACCAGAAGTAACAGTAGCCAACATGAAAATATCAGAAGATATTGATCGAAAAATTTAGGTCCTAGTACTAAGAAACATTTTTGTGCTATGAAAAATACCGCACCAACCAAAATGTGTTAGAGTCGTGTGTACTGCATTATAAAATACAACACCGATTGTAGATGTTGGTACGCATTATTATCCCGTAATACAACAAGTACAAATTAGAGACACAATCATTCACACAATACTAGCAAACGATAGAGATGACTCACTGAATCCATTGCATATTACACGACGTAGGTCTGTACTTTCATCACCGAGAACAGCCCGCTCTATTGTGAATGATCTTTGCTCCTTCCATTTATCTGAAACAAAGTCAAATGAACAGTTTACACAGCACTCATAGACACTCACTAACACAATAAAGCTAAGTTCATCTATCAAGTACAAGTTGTGCTGAATTAAGCACAAGCAGAGACAGTCAGACAGCGGTACATGGTTTGACCCATCACTTACTCTGATGGTACGGTAGTGAGGTTATTCTTAGTCAAATCCAATTCTTTAGTAACTGAAGGAGTCTCTTCTAATACGCTGGTATCACCACTGCAGAATGACAATAAACATTATTCAAACAAAATTTTAATATACAGAAGGTGCTATATTGTAATTCAAAGCAAAAAAATGGTCAGTGCACTAGTTTGATGTCGACCCTGTGAAGAACATGTATCGACAATATCTATAACAAGAAAATTAAAAAGATTTCTATCGAAATCAAAAGGATGTAGGGTTGTGAAATCTACCACTGGTCAACAATGTAAACTAACAAGGAACAAGCATGGAATGGTAACACGATTGACTTGCTAACAGACCATAGATCCCTACATCAGTGGCTGCTGTAGTTGACTATAGCTAGTTCAGCTTAGCTTGTTGCTGTTGACTGACACCTGACGTGCATTCAGCTTGTGACAGCTTATGTACAGCCACTGATGTAGGGATCTATGGTCTGTTAGCAAGTCAATCGTGTTACCATTCCATGCTTGTTCCTTGTTAGTTTACATTGTTGACCAGTGGTAGATTTCACAACCCTACATCCTTTTGATTTCGATAGAAATCTTTTTAATTTTCTTGTTTGTGTCCTTTTTTCTTTTTCAGTGAAGTACAGTTCAATATCATGCAATTACTGTGCCATGTTTGTTTCCACCATTGGTTTGGTTTTCCTGTTGTTGATGGCTTTTCTTTATTATTAACAATTTTAAACTTGTAGCGTTATGCTGTAGATATCAGCTCGCCTACGCATGCATGAATACAGTGCATACGAGCCCTGCCCACACTTGTTTACGGCGGTTATAATTATCTGGCAAGGTAGAATGGTGATTCTGCGCTTGCTAGCTTACCGTTCTTCGAAGACTCCAGACAAATATGTGTTCTCCGTGATCTATACGGCGTGGCGATACTCAAGCTTGTGCTTGGTCACGTGCGCTAACCACAGCTTGGTCACGTGCGTATTGCGCAATCACTATAATTATTAATGGCGTCTAACACTTAGCTGACAATGGATCACGATCGAGAAATCGCGGAATTTATATCGCCGTTTCGCTAAAAACTAAGTTCAAAAGGCACATGCCAGGAGAATTTCACGACTGTTCGTGGGTGTTTTGGTCTCGGCACTACTCACGTAAAGGTGCTAGGCGAGTGGAAGAAAGAAAGAAAGAAGAAAGAAGAAAGAAAGAAGAAAACGAAGATGACGAAACTCGATTTTCACCGTTTCCAGGTTCGTCACTTTAGTAACAATCTCGAGCAATCTCCTTGCTACTGTAAGATGGGGCAACGCCAGATAGCAGATTTAAGTGTCTTTGGACGTATAAAATTCATTACCAGGCGAAATATTAGCGTTTGAACGCTAATACATTGTATGTAGCCGCCATCTTGTTTTCTCGTTCAACCCTACATAGGGAGACACTACCGTGTCTCCCTAATATTGTCGATACATGTTTTGCGATACATGTCGCTACATGCGATACATGTCATGTCGATACATGTTTTGCGATACATGTCGACAATATCTATAATATTGTCGATACATGTCGACGCTTTGCGCCCGATCGTCCAAATCGGGCGCAAAGCGTCGATTTGGACAATCCACGGATTGCCCTGCGCAAAGTATGGATCTACGCTTTGCGCAGCCAATCCACGGATTGTTCTCGATTCAGACACGTGTTTCAGAACGATCGTTTCCAGCTGCTATTGAGGTCTATCGATCCGCGGCCATGGTTGACAGAGAGGCGTTTGAGGCTTTTGTTAATAGTTCCTTCGTGCAGACAAAGAAGACAGGAAGTAAAGTGCTGACCAGGAGTAGAGGAGCAGAGATTGTGGCTTATCTTTCGGGTGATGCCGGGGAGACCAGTGCGCATTTTAAATTCTGGGTTATGTCGTGCGGTTTTTTGTTGATGGACTACCCAGTTCTTGGTCTGTCGAACGTTCTGTGTTTGCCAGCTAAGCCACAGAAAAAGGTTTGTTGTGCTGTACAAAAGAGCCTATGTACAGCAATCTTCTTGTCACTGATGTAGGATGAGAATGATCCAACTGTGAAAAAGAACAAACAGAAGATCGTAAATATGGATGATGCATTGAAGGAAGAAGTGGTCGAGGGTGCAAGAGAATTAGAGAGGGTTCTCTGGCCAACTGTAGTAGAGGTGACTGCTGCTCTTAAGAATTTCAAGGTATAATTATATGCACGACTTTGATATTGTAGATATTGTAGATATTATAGATATTGTAGACAAGGACTACAATATCACATAAACACTTCTCACTCTACACCAGTAGCGGTTCTAGGGGGGGCCATGGCCCCCCAAAATTTGCCCCTTTAAAAATTTTTATTATACAATAGCTATTCAATCATTTTATAGTCACAGGAAACTACAAAATGTAGCCGCAAAAAGAAAAAACAAGATAAGCACTCCATTGCAGTTGAGTCTCAGGCATAAAGATGACCTGTCATAAATTATTATTATCTTATTTGTATAGGAAAAACCCTGCAAGAGAAAAAAAGTAGGTTGTAATACATGTAATTGTGTTTATGAATACTTTTCTTATTATCCGGCGTATAATGTGTAGAAATCTAAGAAAGGGAAGTCTAGTAAGGTTAGGTTGTAATGATTATCGTATTTTAAATTATTAATGTGATGTAGAAATCCAAGAAAACTAAAAAACAGAAGCTGCTGTTTCGAGTTCATCATCAAGTGATAATGTAAGCTCATACATTGCTTCGAACTTTAAATATTATAGTTTTTAATGTTTCATAACAGGATTCATTTAGTTCCTCTGATGAAGAGCCACTAGAAGAGTGTGCTGTGAAGCAGCTTAAGCATACCAAGGGCCAGAAGATGACATCAGCTGTTAAAAATGCAGAAGTGAGTTCTTTACAAGATGGAGATCATAACATTATTAATGCATTATGTATTCTAACTATGCAGCAAACTATGCAGAACAAGGTGGGAACTCGCTGCCATGCTCTTTTTATTTTCTCTCTTTTATTTAGTTGGCTAGTCTTAGAGAGAAACGACAGCAGGAAGACACTACTGGTGCGAACAACACAACCGTGAAGAGGCGTGGTCGGCCTATAAAACGCTCAGCCATGGTAAGCATTGATCACACATGGTTTGGTTTTACAACAAAAAACAATTACAACATAAATTTTTTATTATTAAAATGCGGGAATGTGCAGCGAAGATACGAATTTTCACTAGTTAATTAACTGAATTTTCTTCTTGGAAGCACATGTTTGACTAGCTTGTTTATAGAAAAATGGCTGTCAGTGATGAGGTAAGCTATGTATCATTATACCTGTGGATGCGGGTCCCAGCAGCAACAGCAGCTCAGAGCCACCGGCGAGCCTACCCGCCGCTCCACTCCGACCAGAACATGACTCTGGATCACCGATAGTCTACGAGTGCCGTTACTTCATACACATCAGCCGAGTATCTGAGCACAGAGAGAAACTTTTCGTATCCCAAAAAGATCTTTCGGGTGAGTGCATGATTGAACATCACTGACGCAGCATCATGGATGGCAGTATATAGCCGGGATCCGCTCGAGATCTTACATGTATGTCTGCTCATACAGAGTACATTAAAAAGAGCTGCAAAAGAATGCAGGGTGTGGGGCATGAAATCCTTTAAAGATCTAACGCCGGGTGAGCTCAGGCATATATTCAACGAGGTTAGTGTTGTGAACTTGAGCACTCGGTTCGGTGAATGTGTATTACCATGACAATCTGCAGGTAGTTGCACAGTGCCCACCACTCGTAGACAAAAAGATGGAGATTGAGAAGCTGTTGAGCTCACGGCTAGCTCAGGCCAAGTCCTTCAAGAAAAAGGTGATCTGCTCAGTATTGTAACTGCTGAGTCAAACTGTTAAACTGCCTAACGCATTGTGTAGGATTAATTAATAGCTACCACAACAATGCAGGTCTAACTATTATGCTAAAAAAGTGTTTTTATCTTACAGAAATCACCATCAGGTGTTAGCAAGAATGCTTCTCCTGCCGTTTTAGCTAGTGATAGACCAGTAAGTTATTGCATTGACACAATTATTATACAATAGCTATTCAATCATTTTATAGTCACAGGAAACTACAAAATGTAGCCGCAAAAAGAAAAACAAGATAAGCACTCCATTGCAGTTGAGTCTCAGGCATAAAGATGACCTGTCATAAATTATTATTATCTTATTTGTATAGGAAAAACCCTGCAAGAGAAAAAAAGTAGGTTGTAATACATGTAATTGTGTTTATGAATACTTTTCTTATTATCCGGCGTATAATGTGTAGAAATCTAAGAAAGGGAAGTCTAGTAAGGTTAGGTTGTAATGATTATCGTATTTTAAATTATTAATGTGATGTAGAAATCCAAGAAAACTAAAAAACAGAAGCTGCTGTTTCGAGTTCATCATCAAGTGATAATGTAAGCTCATACATTGCTTCGAACTTTAAATATTATAGTTTTTAATGTTTCATAATAGGATTCATTTAGTTCCTCTGATGAAGAGCCACTAGAAGAGCGTGCTGTGAAGCAGCTAAAGCACACCAAGGGCCAGAAGATGACATCAGCTGTTAAAAATGCAGAAGTGAGTTCTTTACAAGATGGAGATCATAACATTATTAATGCATTATGTATTCTAACTATGCAGCAAACTGGCTTAGGACAAATCTGACCAGGGTGTGCACTTTGATGTATATATGCATTATTATTTTGCATGCATGCTCGTAGCACACAAGTGGCAGTTTTAGACCATGGTAGTAAGATTGCAACAGCCACATTTCTCTTGAAATGAGCTTCCACATCCAGTGCAAAATAAAATGCACGTTGAGGATTTGCAGGTAATAATTGTAACGTCTATATACTTGATGCTGTTAGCTATCATTATCCACAATAAGGTTGATGACATTTTTGTGTGGAAGAACAGCAAGATTTGCAGTATTAATGCTAGTGAACTATCTATGTCCCTTGCCCAAGAGAAAGGCGCCTCTTCCTGGCTCTCTTCCCTACCAATAAAAGAGCATGGTTTCTGCCTCCATAAAGGTGCCTTCAGAGACGCCCTTGCTCTACGCTATGGATGGCAACCCCTCAACCTGCCCTCAATCTGCGTATGTGGATCTACCTTCACTGTAGAGGACTCGATCACTCTCTTGTGCCAAGGGTGGTTTTCCCCCTCTTAGGCACAATGAATTAAGAGACTACACTGCCCAACTATTGTCAGAGGTCTGCACTGAAGTGTGTATTGAACCAAAGCTCCAGCCACTCTCTGGTGAACACCTGAACCTTGCTACAGCCATCAAAGACGACAATGCAAGACTGGACATCTCTGCCAATGGTTTCTGGGGAGGCACCTCAGAAAGAGCAATGTTTGATGTAAGGGTATTCAACCCTTACGCCCCTTCAAATCAGCAGTCTAACCTCTCGTCTACCTATAAGAGACATGAGAGAAAAAAAAACGCGCCTATGGTCAAAGGGTGCGTGAGGTAGAACATGCTTACTTTTCCCCACTTGTGTTCTCCCTAACTGGTGGCCTGGGTCGAGAGGCTACCTGTGTCATAAAACGTCTCGCCTCCTTGCTAGCCACCAAATGGAAGCAGCCCTATTCAATCACTCTAAACTGGATGAGAACATCCTACTCATACGCACTTTTGAGATCCTCAATCCGTTGCCTCAGAAGAGCCCGTTCAAGATGCGGCCATGCAGCTCGTGTCCTAAACACGCCAGTGGACGTTATCTGTGCAGAATCTCTCCTCTAACTAATAACTACTACATTAACGCACTTTATTATGTTATTTTATCTTTAGCCCGCTTCATGTTCACCTCTTATCTTTACTGTATTACAACATTATTTTATTCATTGTTGTAAAATTATTTGTAAACCCGTAGTTGAAGGGCTAATAAGTGGAGTCAATGGTACTCAAATTATTTTAGTTAGGGAGTTTATTCAAGTTTTAGATTATAGTAATCACTTTCAAATGTCGATGCTCTACTGGCTGGGGCTGTATTAGTATTAGTTTAGCATGCATGCTAGCATGGCATGTCAATAATAGAGGCAGGAAGATAACAGCATAGCATCGAGCATAGCTAGCTCGATCGTAGCGCTGCGCCGGGTACACGCGCAGAGAATAACGAGAACATGAATATTAATTAGTCGACCAATCGAGAGTCGACGAATCGGGAGTCGATGAAACGGGGACAAGCCTGATTATTGATGTTTGTTGCTGTACTTGTATCTGTTGCAACAGATACAAGTACAGATACAAGTCAAGTCAACAGATACAAGTCGTTGGTACAACAGTACCAACAAGTACAGATACAAGTCAACAGATACAAGTCGTTGATAAGAAACATTATTATTTGGCATAGCCATGGTGGTGTGTCCACACTGTGAGTCGGATTTCACGTCCACTCGAGGGCTGGAGTATCATTGAAACATGCGCACTCGCCATCAGAGGTGTGTCACAACCTACTGGTTGTGACACAACCAGTAGGTAATATATTATAAGTAGGTTGTAATAATGTTATTGTGTTTATGAATAATTTTGTGATTATCCGGCGTATAATGATCACTACAGTCAACTGTAGTGTAGGGGAGGGAATAACCACACCTTCCAAGCGCTTTATAAGCTCTTCAGTGCCCAGTTTTGTGTTAATCTCTTGAATGGAAGCTAGGCTAGGCTTCGGCAATGTACCTTTGCGAGGCATTTTTGAGAGAAAGAAGTAGATTACTCGAGTTCCGGCTGTACCAAGTGCACATATTTTGGAGCGCAAGACAGCCTGGGTAAATCTGCACGTGACTCATTGTGACTTAATTCACGTGACACTTTGCTGTTCAAATTTACGGCGGGTTTAGTTGCATGGAGTCATGGCCCATGCAATTCAATACATCAAAACCAATTCAATACTTCAGAACCGGTTTCCGGGGGCCATGGCCCCCCCCCAAAATTTGCCCCTTTAAAAATTTTTACTGTCTTAAAATAATTGTTAGCTTAGAGTCATACACGTTTATACTGAGGTTTATACAGAATGAAAAGGCAAGCAAATCAGCCTACTCTACTCCAGCTCGGTTTAAAAAGCCTAAAAACGTAAGTGAAACTACTTTGACAGACGCTAGCTACTGTAGTATAGATGTAATTATAATGGCTTATGTACTATCAAACGTGGCATGTGTAACGATGGGATATTTTTCTGGATTGTCATGCAGGCTGAAGTTCAGCAGCATGCTGCAGAAGCCACAAGTCCTATCCTTTCATAGAGTATTCTAATCAAAAAGACGCCGTGTATTGCTTTAGTTGCAGGCTGTTTCCTTCAAATTCTGGCCATCCTGACAATTCATTTACAACACAAGGCTGTAGGAAATGGAAAAAAATTGGAGAGAAACTTAAGAAACATGCCGAGTCTCGTAGTCATAAGGAGAGCATGGCAAAATGGATGGCATATAAGCAGTCAAAATCTACATCTACTGTGGCTGATCAACTAATAAGTCAAAGAGTTTCAAATGTCGCGGGTACATTTCTACTATTGCACAAGTAGTTGTTTTGTGTGCTCGTCAAGGTATTGCTTTGTGAGGACACGATGAGAGCAGTACATCTACCAACAAAGGCAACTTTGTTGAGATTGTGGAGTTACTAGCTTCTGTGATGCCTGAGCTGGAGCGTAAATTTCGTTCATTACCCAAAAATGCGAAATATACCTCAAAGGTGGTACAAAATGATCTATTGAAAGCTGCTGAAGGTACTGGATGAAATGGATGAAAGGGACTGTAAAATATAAAGGAATTAGACAGAGGCGTAGGAAGGGGGAGCTGGTGGTGCTCGAGCACCCCCAATATTTTTCAGGGGGTGCAGAGCACCCCCAATAATTACATTGTACACGTACCAGATATACACAGTCTTTTAATGACTTTTTGTACTGTGAATGATAATGTGTACCTTATATGATTCGATCATTTGCATGTGTGAGCATTTAAAACCTATTGTGCTATAAAATTGTACTATAGGGTGTGGCTGGTGAGAAATTTTACAGAGAAATACGACCAAATCTGGTCATCAAATGTTTGCTATCTGGTCATCAAATGTTTGCTATCTGGTCATCAAATGTTTGCAAGCAAGCCTGTCTGAGTTCTCTAAAAAGAAGAAAGTGACTGAGACTCCTGTTCAAGACTCTCATCAGTACAACATTCAGACTCACTTGGTACTTCAGTATTCAATTCAGCTTCTTGGAGCTGATTGGAATCTAACAAGGTAAGTTGTTCTTCTTCACACTGCACAATGCATGATGTCGAGACTAGAGCTTCATCTTCATCATCAATAGTACCAGAATTATCAGGCAGCAGCTGTCCTTCAATGCCAATCAGTTTGCTGTACCAATGAATGTAGACCATACCAACCAACTAACAAGCACATACTCGCAAGCATGGCGAATGGTAACAGAAATTTTATGTCTCGCTGGTATGACACATTTATCTGGCTAACCTTGTGAGCAACAAAAAGAAGGGCCTTTTGCTTTTACTGCAGAATAGCTGAACAAAGAGGTATCCTTTCGTTTAGCACCAAAGCAGAGCCAAATTTCACAATAACAGGTTTTAATAATTGGAGGAAAGCCCTAGAAAAGTTTAAGAACCACTCTGCCTGCAATGCTCATGCAGAAGCTGTAATGAAATGGCAGATGCTTCAAACGGCTCCCATTAATGCCCAACTACAAACCCAGGTACAAAAGTCTCAGAGAATACGACAGCAAGCTTTAGTAAAGCACCTTCATTGTCTTCGATACCTCCTTCGGCAAGGGATAGCAATTCGAGGGCATGTAGAAACTGAAGGGAATCTCTACCAACTGCTGACAATGATGTCTGGGTATGATCCCCAATTAGCTACTTGGCTGAAAGAAAAGAAGTACCTTTCTCCCATGATTGTTAACGAACAGATCTCTATGATGGGATTGGCCGTTTTGCGTATACTACTAAGTAACATCAAAGCACTATCTCCTTACTGGTATGCTATAATTGCAGATGAGGCAACTGATGCTGCAAACCGAGAGCAGCTAAACCTGTCTATTCGATGGGTAAGTGATGATTATGAGATCAATGAAGATTCAGTGGGGTTATTTTGCCTTCCTAACACAAAGGTTCATTCTGTTGTGCTAGATATGCTCACACGATGTTCGCTTAACCTTGAGATGTGTCGAGGCCAGGCATATGATGGGGCTGCTACAATGTCAGGTGTACGAAGTGGACTGTCAACACGAATAAAGAAAGAGAATCCGGCTGCTGTTTACGTACACTGTTTAGCACACTGCTTGAATTTATGTTTACAAGAAGAGGGAAAAAATATTCCTTTAATTAGAGATGCTTTAGATTTTGTTAAGGAGGTTGGGAAGCTCATCAATCTTTCTCCCAAGAGAGCACATCTTCTTCAACAAAAGCTAAGCCAATCTGACACTTTAGGAGTGTCCATCAAATCACTTTGCATGACCAGATGGACTGTCAGAACCACAGCAATTGAAGCAATCTTAATAGATTATGAAGTGTTAATGGAGACATTGAGTGAAATACACCAAACCACCAAAGATGAATATGGACTCAAAGCGGCAGGTTTTTTATCTAGTATATGGAGAAGTTCTCAATGCTATTTGGTTTGAAGCTAGGGCATCTTCTTTTTGGAGCTTCAGAAACGTTGTCAAAGTCACTACAAGGAAAGGATACTACTATGCAAGAAGCAACTAGAGCTGTAGGCCTTGCAAAGGAATTTTATAGACGACAGAGAACAGAGGCAACCTTTCAGTCCTTCTATGACAATTCTGTTCAGCATGCTCAAAAGGTAAACATTGGTGACCCTCTGCTTCCACGATATCGAAAAGCACCGGCACGTTTCGATAGTGGAGGCCAGCCTCATCAGTACAGCTCTCCAAAGCAATATTACAAACAACAGTTTTTTGAGGCATTATAGGAAGTCTGGAGCGCAGGTTCAATCATGAGGAGTCTCTAGCACCCATTCTTGCAATGGAAAGTCTTCTATTGAATGCATGTAACAAACAGTCGTACAAAGACCATTTGAAGATCATTAAAGCCTCCTGTTACAGGTCTGATTTAGATTGGGAGAGTCTTTCTCACCAGCTTCATCTCTGTGCTGATTTGATCAGGCAAGAATTACCCACAGTGAAGGAAGTTACTTCCTTGCGAACAATCTGCGATGCAATGAATAGCAATGGGGTGTTCAAGACAATGCTTTCACAGGTGCACAAACTGCTACGACTGTATCTTACGATTCCAGTTACATCGGCCACTTCTGAGCGCTCATTTTCAGCTTTAAAGAGAGTTTTTACCTATGTTCGATCCACAATGACTGAACAACGACTAACAATTGTCTAATTGTGCATACACATAAGCACTTGACTGATAAATTAGACATTAATTCTATAGCAAAATAGTTAATGAATATTAATGAGCATCTCAATTTTGATAATGTAATTTTAATGAATATCAATGAGCACCTCCAATATTTGATACTGTCCTACACCTCTGGACCATGCAGCAAAGAGAAGTGATTGTTGATGAAATTGAAAGTAGTAAGAATATTTAAAAAAATTTTCATGTCCGGACACTTTTTTGTCAGGCACATTAAAAAAATTATAATTAGCACTGGTGTTTGTAACACTATTTTTGTTCAACTCAAAGTTGCTCAAGTTACATTGGGAGGTCCGAACGTTACTAAGTCCCCGATACGCTATATTTAACTGACTTAGAGAATTTCAACTGACTTACAGGATTTTTACTTGTGCCATGGTAGCAGCATCTCCTCTGCACAGAGCCTGTCACGATGGAGAAGAATCCTCTCGTCTTTTCACTGTAACTGCAGATCTACGCAGCACTTATCATCTAAAGCACAACCACTCAACCACACTACAACCACTTAATTGCGTGTGCAATTGAGTGGGCGTGGTCTCGCTAAATCCTAAACCCAAGACCCTAAAAACCTTTGCCAAATTGCGCAAAGTCGGGAGGGATGTCCTAAACCGGGCCTTCGGCACTTGGTAAGCCTAAGGATCGTCTGGAGGGTCGTCCTAAACCGGGCCTTCGGCCCTTGCTAAGCCTAAGGATCGTCAATTGCAGTAATTAACTGATGATCCTTAGGCTTAGTGAGAGCTGAAGGCCCAGTTTAGGAAGACCCTCCCGACGATCCTTAGGCTTAATTTAATTACCAAGGGCCGAAGGCCCGGTTTAGGACGTCCCTCCCGACTTTGCGCAGTTAGGCGAAGGTTTTTAGGGTCTTGGTAATGCGTCAGGTGGAGGAATTGCTTAAAAAGTCACCTTTATCATCAGCAGCATGTTAGTGGAGCAAAAAAAGAAAGAAAAAAAGAGAAGGAGGTGTTGGCAGAAAAGAAGCAGTTGGCAGAGCAAAAGAGGAAAGAGAAGGAGCAGTTAGCACAGCAAAAGAGGAAAAATAAGGAGATGTCGGCAGAACAGAAGAGAAAGGAGAGTGAGGCGTTGGCAAAGAAGAGAAGGGAGGTGTTGGCAGGAAAAAAGAGTAAGGAGAGGGAGGCAGCAAAGAAGACAAAAGAGAAGGAGGTATTAGCAGACGAGAGAACAGCAAAGCGAAAAGAGAAGGAGGCGTTGGCAGAGAAGGATTTGGTTGAAGAAGATGACACTTGCTGCCCAAATTGTGGGATTCTTTAGCTCGTGCCCTAAACACGCCAGTGGACGTTATCTGTGCAGAATCTCTCCTCTAACTAATAACTACTACATTAACGCACTTTATGTTATTTTATCTTTAGCCAGCTTCATGTTCACCTCTTATCTTTACTGTACTACAACATTATTTTATTCATTGTTGTAAAATTGTGTACATGTATTATTATTATTATAATGGTAAACCCATAGTTGAAGGGCTGATAAGTGGAGTCAATGGTAATGGTACACAAATAATTAAGTTAGGGAGTTTATTCAAGTAATAGATTATAGTAATCACTTTCAAATGTCGATGCTCTACTGGCTGGGGCTGTATTAGTATTAGTTTAGCATGCACGCTAGCATGGCATGTCAATAATAGAGGCAGGAAGACAACAGCATAGCACTGAGAGCTGCTAGCTCAATCGTAGCACTGCGCCGGGTACACGCGCAGAGAATAACAAGAACATGAATATTAATTAGTCGACCAATCGAGAGTCGACCATGCACTCCCATCGCTCTGTCTTATAGGTGGTGGAGGAGATAACGTGCAAACATTGTGCAGCAAAATACACGACTAAAGGGGGACTGGCTTACCATCTAAAGCACAAACACTCTCCATCAGAAGTCAGCAACAGCTACAAGTATATTATTATACCATGCTTTGTATAATTTTATTATTGTATTATGTTAGTCTGCTGTACTATAGAGTATCAAGAGATTTTATCTGCATCGTGCCTCCAGGCCTCACCCCTTCAAGATCAAGCCAGGTTATGATTGGTGGAAGGGGTTCTTAAAGCGGTGGCCTCAGCTAGTAGAGAGAAAGGCTCAGAGTCTTTCGAAGAAGAGAGCAGAAGGGGCTAATCGTGATACTTTGGAGCAATTCTTTGAAAGAGTTGAGGCACTGCTTGTAAAGATCGGCATTAGGTACGCTCCTGATCTGGGTGATCGGTTGTGGAATTGTGACGAAACAGGGCTGTGTAATGCTACTGCATCTTGTCGTATCCTCGCCAAAAGTGGATCTCGATGGGTACACACTACTTCAGGTGGATCAGGACGAGCCTATACTACTGTCCATGGGTGCTACCCTTGGACAGTAGTACTAAACCATGCTACCCTTGTACGAGGCGTTAAAGGGAAAACCCAAAACCTTAGTCTGGAGCCAAGCTATGACCAGTGCTTTCCAGGATACTAAGAAGTCCTTGGCAGACGCCATGCACTATGCTCGCTCACCCTCAACAAAATGCCCTTATCTCCCTTACCACAGACGCATCCGATGTGGCTATTGGAGCAGTACTCCAGCAGCGAATCAACGACATGTGGGTGCCATTAGCCTTTATCAGCAAAAAGCTTCGCTCCCCAGAGACGAAGTACAGTGCTTTTGACCGTGAATTACTTGCCCTCTACCTTGCCACACGACACTTCCGATATTTCTTAGAGGGACGAAGTTTCGTAGCTTTCACCGATCATAAGCCACTCACGTTTGCCATTGGTAAATCTCAGGAGCCTTGGACAGCACGCCAACAGCGCCAATTGTCGTACATAACAGAGTTCACAACAGATGTCAGACACGTGAGTGGAAAGGAGAATGTCGTTGCTGATACCCTTTCACAGGCTTCCATCTTCGATGTGCACCTTGGATTAGACTATGTCGCCATGGCAGCCGCTCAGAAGCTAGATCCAGAAGTTCAATCCTACCGGACAGCAAGCACCAACTTCAAGTTACAAGAAATTCCGGTAGTGTTATGAGCAAGAAACTGTCCACTACATGAATAGTACTTATAAGTAGTATAGCTGGTTAGCCTGATCTATGCTAATACTGCTGCATGAGAGTGCTGCTTTGTTCACATCATGCTGCCATAAAGCTCTTGGGGGTGTCACGAGTCTGAGCAAAATTTTGCACATGAAAACGACCTGTTGCTCATACAAAAAACGTTAGCGCATGCAACAATGTAGCTTGGTTTGCGAAATGAGCTGCTATACTTCATCGAAGTGACACATACGACTTATGTTATCGAAGTATTGTCATCGAAGTGGGTAGAACAGGACCCGCCCAAACACGCGGGTTGGAGCGGAGCACTGTCATTTACCCCCAAGTGCTAATGTTGTGCTATGGATAACGCATGTTGCACGCATGTTGACTGCACATACTTTGAACGCGTTTTATTCTAAACTGTTCATTAATTTTAATGACAACAAGATTGCGGACATTGGCACTCCAGAATTTAAACTGAAGCATGCGTTCATCACGCGTTCATACACGCATGTTGATCACATACTTCTCATACGATTCAGAAATGTCGAAAATGTTCCGCTTATTTGAAGTCACAATCTGAATACGTTACTCAATGACTATTGTGTTGAAATTGGAGTGTGACAGCGATGCCTGAAAGAGCTAACTTACAGTGATTGCACGAGTTCTTAAATGCAAAAAGCGTCAACCATACAGGTTTCACAAATCATGCTTCACACTTTTATGACATTGTTGCAAAAACACTAAACAGTCTAACTGGTGATGCAAATAGCCCAGTGTGTAAGCTGCTACAACGAGTGTGACCAATAATTGTGTGTGTAAGCTTGTAAGTACCAGAGTACACAAACTTGCTCACTGACAAAGACTCAGGTGACCATCAGATACAATGAATGGTGTAGGTCTACACAAGACATTACACAAGATTACAAAACAGTGTGTCTATTGTTATGGTAGAACATGTTTATCCACTGGTCTACTGTTGTGCTCATTTCTGTGACCTTTGCAGCAGTAAAGATGGACTGCGGTGATCAAACACGACTCAAAGTGCAAAACGCAATCAGGTATCGTTGGTCTATCAATTTTATAATAGTCAAGTTAACCACTAAACTGTTAAATTAAATACTACCCGATTTCCTGTTTTACTTACCAGAAGTAACAGTAGCCAACATGAAAATATCAGAAGATATTGATCGAAAAATTTAGGTCCTAGTACTAAGAAACATTTTTGTGCTATGAAAAATACCGCACCAACCAAAATGTGTTAGAGTCGTGTGTACTGCATTATAAAATACAACACCGATTGTAGATGTTGGTACGCATTATTATCCCGTAATACAACAAGTACAAATTAGAGACACAATCATTCACACAATACTAGCAAACGATAGAGATGACTCACTGAATCCATTGCATATTACACGACGTAGGTCTGTACTTTCATCACCGAGAACAGCCCGCTCTAATGTGAATGATCTTTGCTCCTTCCATTTATCTGAAACAAAGTCAAATGAACAGTTTACCACAGCACTCATAGACACACACTAACACAATACAGCTAAGTTCAGATCTATCAAGTTGTGCTGAAATTAAGCACAAGCAGAGACAGTCAGACAGCTAGCAAATGGGTACATACAGAGCCAGTAGGACAGCTAGCAAATGGGCACAAGCAGAGACTGTTGTCAAGGACAATAGCTTGTAATGGTGCTCCTAGTAAATATGATCATTTGACCTTGAATATGAACTCTGTTGGTCTACATGACCAGGCTAGGACTGCTCACCATTGTACAATTCAAATCAAGGCACATTTCTCTATGCTCTAGTCTTGCATGGTGATACACATCCACGTCATCATCGTCATCATCTTGACTTCGCAGTAGATGATCACATAAAAAAAAAAGAAAACAGATTAAACAACAGCAAGATGATACTAAGATTAATTATACAAGTTGTAGTAGCAAAAACAACTACATAATGGAATGCTGAAACAAACCGTGCTTTTAAACTAAGTAACTAGCTGAGTCGAAATACAACTAAAGTGACAAAGGGACAGTATTCCTGATATGTATTTCTGCAACATCTCAATAGTACAAGCTAAGCCAATACATGGCTATCAACAACTTTGCTAGCACAAGCATGATCTGATAAACACACATAGTCAGACTACCAACAAGCAGGCATGCTGTTGTCTATCAGACAAGGATAATAGCTTGTAATCATGTTCAAGTTGACCTTACATGACCTCTGTTAGTCAACATGGCTAAGCTAGTATTTGAGGAGAGACAGCAAATCTGTACTATATTGTACCCAACCAATCCAAGTACATCACTGTGCCTAGAGCACTGGTGGTGTATGTATTGATATTACAATGACTATCACCTAAAGAGATATGAGCGCTAGACAAAAGTACCAGTGGTATCAAGGGTATAACTCGGATACAATTGAACAACTAACTATGACAATAGAAAATGGGCTGGATGCTACATAGCTACTGTACGAAACTAGCTACATAGCTACTTTTCATAAAGTACGAAAGGAACACCTAAAATTACGGATACAAACTGTCCTCTAAGGCCCCATCCAAACCAATGCATTAATCCAACTACTGCATAGACAGCACTAGTCAAGCTCAGAATATACTCAACAATGTCAGCACATGTTAAGCTCAGAATACACTCAACAATGTCAGCACATGTTAAGCTCAGAACATACCCAATGATGACACGTTTACGATAAACTACTCACTTTACATAGGTTCTCTAGCAGCGGTAAGGTGACCTCAGGAACCATGTGACATCAGAACAGCAGTTCAGCGTTTTGTATATTGCAGTCCTGATTGTAAATAAGGAGTTATAAGCACCATAATGTTCAATGATAAATATTGCTAATAATGTTTAGTCCCGAATCAGCGAAAACACAAACAAACAATAACACAGCCGTTTACTCAAGTTAGACAGTGTTAAATATGCTCAGCAACCAATACAAAGACACTCTGTGCTAATTGGTAGAAAATACATATGCAGTGTTTACGACCTGCTCATTTGGATCAAATACAACACTCTGGGCATAGATTCAGCAACTCCCATTTTACCTAGCTAATGACACCAGTTGTAAAGTATTTATTCGGCGTAATATATACATGGTATACCTTGCAATGCTAAACTGCAGTTACAAAGCTGTCCTCCAGGACCCCAACAACATCTATGCTTCGACCAAGCAGTTTTCGGTTGCGAAATTGCACATACCTCGTCCTTCTAGGAACAGCGGTCGAGGAGAACTGATAGGAAAGCAGCTATCTTTGCCGTTTCTACGCTGGATGTGTGGACAGGGCCGCACTCAGCTGAAGTCAGCATCACATTCGCCAGCAGACAAGCTAATTTATTCTGACGTAATGCTGACGTAGATTTACGTAGTCATGCAATGACTTAATTTAGTAAACCAGAATACTTTCGTGGTCTGCTACGCCTTTAGAGGACAATTTGACCGGTAAGTATGTTGCTAAAATAGATTCTACTGCCCAAGACCTTTCGTTTAAGCTACCGTACCCCACCCGTACCTCTTTTAGTTTTTGCAGTACAGAGAGATGAAGATAGAGAATATTGGTTGGCAAAATTATTCACCCAAGAAAGCACCAACGTGATCAAAACAGCATTGCTATCATTCTAGAGCATAATTTGGTTAATAATGTAAAGAAATTTCGGCTGTGGCGCACAAACTCTGGCTGCAATACGCACAAATGTTGTCCAATCACTGTAACAGCAGAAAACTTGTTTCAGCTATTTCCAGTAGATTGTTCTGGAATCATTATTACTTGCCTTGATCTGGAGTGTAAACAATGCACACTTGAGTTCGATATCATGTACTATAGCGCGATGGCAACTGTTTAAACTATCCTGCATACATTCCAAAGCCGTGATATCATAATGTTTAATGTTTAATAATAAGGCCACACAAAGTTAATTTTCTGTTTCTGGACCAACCAGTTGAATAAAAATGACCAGGCAGCCAGGCTGCTTCTTTTATTAAACTAAGTAAGTACATGTTATTCTACAGGCATTGTTCATTTTAAGGTATATTTAGGGTCAATAAATTGACTACCACGGACCATGAACATTGACAAGATAGTCAATTATATTACAAAAACATGTACATTGACCTTCAAAATTGACCAGCAAGGAGACCAGAAACAGAAAATTTAATTTACATGGCCTAATGCGAGACCCAAAGGGCATAACATGGAACACACTATTCAGGAAAAATAATACTAAAAATATCATCATGTTCTTTGATCAGAAGGTCGAGGATATCTTGTTCACAAAGGTTATTTGAATGAAGGGATACAGTATGACTGGAGCAAATGTGGAGTAACCAAGAGGTGGAGACAATCTGATCACAAAGATGGCAGCGAAAATTATCATGTACTGGTTGAGTCAGGTGGCGTATAATCCTTTACAATGGATGGACAATGGGCGCGCAAGCACTAAGGAGCTAGGTGCGCCAACTAAGAAGTGAAGCAGCACTCACAGTGAGTCAGTATCTACTTGCTGTATAGAAAACAATTTTATTTGTTTAACTGCTGATTTCTCCCTAGCTATTATTTATAGTATGATTATTTTCTCTGCATGGCAATAACTGACCAACATATGAGTTTTTTCTTTCGGTACATGTGGTGATTTCAAATCTCATTTTCTATCGTAAGCATGAGAAGGAAAAAAGCGAGCCTGTGCTCAACGGGTGCAACAAATCGAACACTCATCCTTCACCCCTCTTGTCCTATCTGCCTGGCTTTGGGAGTGAGGCCAGTGTTCTACAAGCGGCTTGCCTCCCTACTCGCTGAAAAGTGGGATCAGCATTACTCCTCTATAGCTTGCTGGCTGAGATGTCGCCTGAATTTCTCTCTTCTCCGCTCAGCCATCCGAGCACTAAGAGGTTCCAGATCATCCCATGGACACCCCCTCCTCAGGTCTCCAATTATGGGTCATCTGGTCACCTCTGAATCTCAAATAAAAATAATCAATTAAACTTGACTCTTATTTATTGTATTTATATCTATGTACTCTCCCTTCCTATTATTGTATTATATTATCGTTAAAAACAAAAAACTTTTATTACATTTTGCACGCGTAGAGCACGAAGCGTAAACCGTGTTCAATCTGAATCACGCAATGTAATAAACCTTCCAAATATAAGGCACGGATCATGCTTTACGCTTTTGTGGCTGTTGCAAGGAGTAATAAAACCGCTGTATTTACAAATAATATTTCTTCCATCAACCGCTTTCGCTTCCGTTATGCAAGATCATTGCAAACAACTGTAAAGCTCTCGGCAATGATGACTGCAAATTAATAATAATGATCTCAGGATGATCTAATAAAATTACTACACACGATTGTAAAATCAGTTTTATGTTGGTATTCTATCTCTCAGATATTCCAGTAGAGCTGGAGTTCCCTTTGCTAATATGGCTGCTCGAGGTGTACGAAACACATTGCCACTAAGATCAAGATGCCTGCAGAAGTACAGAGAGCAATCAAATAATTTTTCTTCAAAGGAATTTAAACACGCACACAGACTAGCTCTAAAGGAGATTGTCATACAGTCATTATGTGCTCTTTTATCAAAGGGAATGATTCTCAGACTGTAGGACCATAGGATGACAATAACAACCCACGTACCTTAGTGATGCTATGTTACCAAGCTGAGGTGGTATGCTGCTTATACTGTTATTGTGGACGTCAAGACATCCTAGTACAGGTAGCCGCTGTAATCCTTGAACATCCAACAACTCAATTTGGTTGTCGTTAGCAATGATGTTCTCCAGTGAGGGCAAGTCATAGAGAACAGTAGGTAGAACTGAGAGATGATTGTAGCTCAGAACAATATCCTTTAATTGAACACAGGTCTTCAACTGAGCTGGAAGATCACTGAGACGGTTATTTCTGAAAAAGGATAACTATGTATTAATTTTGGCTGTAATAACTGGTCACATGTAACACTATCTGTTAGCTTGGAGTGTACAACCTGGAACATGCACACATCATAATAACATCCTTCACAAACACATCATTGATGAAGTACATTCTTATTGCGCTATTGGAAATTTCATCCAAAGATCAAAGGGATGTCTATGTGTGTATTTTGCATACAGTCATGGATATCTTCTGATCATAGGTTAAGGTGGCGGGTTACGATTGATATGAATACCTCAGTTCTACCTTGATTATATCAAAACTATTATATTTAAAAAAATATTAATGAGCCAAAATATTTTTGCTGCAACATCTGACAGAGAAGAACAAACAGCACAAAAATCGCTGTGAAGCATCATAACGTGCGTCTTCACATACATAGCGACGCTTGGCAGAATCTGCGCAGCGCTAAGTTCGCACAATCCCAGGAACGCTGTGGCAATTTTTTTCACAAAATAACGCGATGCGTATTGTTAGCTAGTCTATGAAAAGCGTCTTATTTCAAGCCAGCAATGTCCTCGAGCGATTGAAACAGTCTTGTTTCGCTACCATTCTTGAATTGTAAGTTATCGTCGATAAACGGAGCGAGACTGAGCGAGTGCGTTAGCTGTCCCGCATACAAAGCTTTACCAAATCCTCTGTAGCTCGAATTTTCAAACGAAACTCCCTCCGTAAGTACTCGTTCTACAAGTAGGTGCTAGTCAAGTAACACAGGCCTCTACACAGCATCCAAAATTTTGTGAGAAAATTCTGAATGTACATTCCAAATATTTTTCTCACAAAATTTTGGATGCTGTGTAGAGACCTGTGTTTCCTGACTAGTACCTACTTGTAGAATGAGTAATTACGGAGGGATTGAAACAGTTTCGTTTGAAAATTCGAGCTACAGAGGATTTGGTGAAGCTTTGTATGCAGGACAGCTAACGCACTTGCTCAGTCTCGCTCCGTTTATCGACGATAACTTACAATTCAAGAATGGTAGCGAAACAAGACTGTTTTAATCGCTCGAGGACATTGCTGGCTTGAAATAAGATGCTTTTCATAGACTAGCTAACACTACACATCGCGTTAGTTCGCGAGAAAAATTGCTACAGCGTTCCTGGGATTGTGCGAACCTAGCGCTGTGCAGATTTTGCCAAGAGTCGCTATGTATGTGAAGACGCACGTTATGATGCTTCACAGCGATTTTTGTGCTGTTTGTTCTTCTCTGTCAGATGTTGCAGCAAAAATATTTTTGCTCATTAATATTCATATCAATCGTAACCCGCCACCTTAAAACCAGATATCACAACCTATGTGTAAACTGAAAACCCATGGCAACCAGGCATGGGTTGCATCACAACTGTTACCAAGTTACATGCAGTGAGTGTAGTCACTATGTGCATGATAGCTACTTAACACTACACATCTCTGTGTACTCCATGCATGTGACTGTGGTTGATGTGCAATACCTGAGATCCAGTACAGATAATGATGTGAGCAGACCAATGTCTGCAGGCACTGAGACTAGCTTGTTGAATCCAACATTTAGTGTGGTAATATGAACTGAAAGGAACACACTAAAAAAGTGAGAAATACTTGTAGTAAAAGATCTTCAGGTGTGAAAATCAGAAAATAAATGCACCAGTATTGCACACGATAGTGTACATTTACATGTGCCCTTATGGCTTGCAAAAATAGTTCCTTAGTTATAAGGAAGTTTGTGCTGTACCGAGCGATTCGTGATTGAATTTGTATGCTCTTTAGAATAAGCTCCTGGTATTGCACCATGTAGAACCAAGTATTGTTGGATGAGAGAGAAAATCCCAGAAAAATCTGGGGTAGCTGGAAATCGAACCCAGACCTTCCGTTTCTAGTTCAATATTCAGGGCACAACCCATGATGCAGTGGTTTGTCCCATCACTTACTCTGATGGTATGGTAGTGAGGTTATTCTTAGTCAAATCCATTTCTTTAGTAACTGAAGGAGTCTCTTCTAATACGCTGGTGTCACCACTGCAGAATGACAATAAACATTATTCAAACAAAATTTTAATATACAGAAGGTGCTATATTGTACTTCAAAGCAGAAAAGTGGTCAGTGCACTAGTTTTGATGTCGTGAACAGCATCGCGTTTGTGTCGACGTTCACAGCTGAATCCACGTGTCTGTGTTGTGTTTATGATGGCAAGCCATGCGAAAACTAAGTAGGAAACGCTGGGATTCTGATCAAGAGAGAAAGTTGATAGGTGTGGGCCGAAATACTACGAGAAACAAATGGAAAGATGCTTATTACATGTAGGAAAAAGAAAGAAGCGATCGCTACTCGAAAAATCAATGCATATACAACAAAGAAGAACTTGGAAGTAAAACTGAGTTTACAGTAAAGGAAGTGAAAACAAGATAGATTGGATGCTGAAAAAAAGAAAGACGTACTATTCCCTTTACCAAAAGAAGGTAAAAGGAAAGGGGGTGGAACCAGATGACGAAATTGAACTTGATCTTGAAGCAGCTTAGGCACCCTGTCCTAACTTCAACACTTTTTCTATGAGACTTTTAAAGACCATCCTTCACTTGGGCCTGCATGGGTCTGTTGAGGACTCCACTATACCAAGCCCAATCACTACTTCGTCTGAGAAAATAATTGACACTCTTGAGTCTGACATAAATCAAGAATTTGAAAGTTCTTCAAGCCCAGGTACTATGGAAGAAGAAATTGCAGAAATCGCAGAAGAGCAAGCTATTTTGAATGGTGATCCATGCATGTGACATCCATGTTGATCCTGGCAATCTTCACACCAAGATGAGTGCCATTCCCAATCAGAGACAAGGTTAAAGAGGACCTGACGCAGATGGAATCCCAGGTAGTGGAGAAGATCAGGGCTATTGTCAACATGCCGACTCCAGAAAACCTCTTCAGGAACTACTGAGCTCAAAGAATGAGTGGTGCAGGGGTGAAGCACAACAAGAAACCTTTGAGCTAGCGAAGAAAGAACTCTCTAAACCTACTATCCTCGCTCTCTACAACCCAGTTTGATACCAAGATAGCAGCTGACAGGTCCTCATATGGATTGGGTGCAGTGATTTTACAAAAACAGCCTGACAACTGCTGGAAACCCATCGCTTATGCTTCAGGATCACTTTGTGAGTGTGAACGTTAACACGGCTATGCTCAAGTGGAGAAAGAAGCATTGGCCTGTACCTGGGCAACTGAGAAGTTCACCGACTATGTTCTAGGCAAGAAGACCTTTATTCTGGAGACAGACCTTGGCAACTAACAACAAAAGCTCTTCATCAGTCACTAGATAACTAAGCTGTCTAGCTGTAAACTGCCGAGCCACAGTGAGTCCGTCTCGAGATTTTTATTTTAGATCATGAAGATGCTTCCTTGCTTTATGCACCTCAAGTGCCTGGACATGTTTTTGCTGGGAACCAAGTATTCGCTTTGACTAAAAATCCAAAGAAAGCAACACACAATACTATGATATCAGTTATTTTGAGCGCCAGCTAAACAGTAGACAACACAATGGTCAGTAAGTAAGGGGTACCTTCTAGGTGTTTACATGCCTACAATTTGAACAATTTTTTACTGGAATCTATTCGAATTACATACCGTGCTGAAGCGTTATTAGGAGCATGCACTTATGTTTCTACAGCAAAGAAATACGCGCTTATAAGCGAGATGCGCCTAATAAAAGAGTGCTATTTTCAATGCAAGTATACTGAGACCTGAGGTAAAACATGTGTTTAACAGATGATATGACCCTTTACGTGACCTGCACCTAACAACGTGCCAGTACAGTAGACGATTCAGACATTGAACAATACTAACGATGTACCTGGCGTCATGTTGTACTGTGGGCCGGAAAGGTGAGTACTTAGAGGGAGCAGGAGAGCGGGTAGGAGTGGAAGAGGTGACCTCAACTAATGAAGAGAATAGAAAGGACAATAATACCAACATTGTGAGTTGCTTGTTTACTAGAACTACAGTGGAGCCCTTCTAATCCGGACACACTTGGTACCCACAAGTAGTGTCCTGTTTATGAAGGTGTCCTGATTACAGGGGTTGTTACACATACAGTGTCGATTTAGAATCACATGTGGTGGTGTCCTCATTTCAGGGGTGCCCACAATGAGGGTTCCACTGCACTATCAACAAGGCATAATAAAACTTGTCAAAATAATCGATTTTGTTACATCATCTGCACATCGACTTTATTAGTATGAGACAACTGTAGCCATAACTAAAACCCAGATCGATCAGCACACATTAGCACTCGATCTAGAATGATGTGAGTCAGGTCTTTGCCAGCAGACCAAGGCACAGGTGCTTTCTGGTAGTGTGTACATCTTTTTAAATGCTAGAGCATCTCCAGTGAATGCACATGTGTCAACACTAAAACGAACCCAGTTTCAACCCTGGGCTCACATACATAATGTGGGTTAGCTAAGCTCGGGATTGAAACTGGATTCGCAAAAACTGGATCAAGTGCGGACACACACTATCTAGGGTTGAGTCGTTCACGTGCAGACATATCTCAATACTAATCATCACTATACAAATGCTATTATATACCACAAACAAGGATTCAACTTACGTGTTTCCATTCTAGAGCGAAGATATTTTAGCAATTCTGACGTTCCTTTAGCTACTATTTCTCTCCTGAGAGTACGCAACGAGTTACCCTCCAGTAAGACAGACTGCAACGAATCCATAGTACCCAGCACAGGAGGAAGACTGGAGAAGTATGGAAAATCAACATACACATGTATAGTAGAGCCGAAACAATCCTAAAAACTATTCTCCATCCGATTACAATTTAGAAAACAATTTTTTTGTAGTTCTAAATGAAATAGATGATGCACAATAGCTTACCCAGACAGGTCATTGTTAGTGAGGTCAAGTCTTTGTAGACTAGTTAGTTTCACAATATACTCAGGTAGTCTGATTTGGAGAGAGAGAGAGAGAGAGAGAGAGAGAGAGAGAGAGAGAGAGAGAGAGGAGGGAAGGGAGAGGGAGGGAGAATGAGGGAGAGGGGGAGGGAGGGAGAATGAGGGAGAGGGGAGGGAGAGAGAATGAGGGAGAGGGGGAGGGGAGGGAGGGAGAATGAGGGAGAGGGGAGGGAGGGGGAGAGGTGGGGGGAAGGAGAGGGTAAGGGAGAGAGAGAGAGAGGAAGGAGGGAAGGAGAGCAGAGATAATACTTCTACAACTACGCACACACAAGTCTGACACACTTGGCTATCTTGTTTTCTCTCAATTCGAGTATGGTCAGTTCACTCAGTGTAGAGATGCACTCCTCATCAAGACTACTGATTCGATTAGAGCCCAATAACAGTGACTGTACGAGAAATAAGTAAATATTTTTGAACATGCAACTAGCCTCGTACCCAGGCTCTCTGGCGGAGATTTAATTATGCGTGGGTGTTGAAATGCGGGGGTGGCGATTGAGAGCCTGGTATCTAGCGTTTTGAATTAATGAGCTGTCAGAGCAGAAGCACGTGCAATGACGTATTAATGCCCACCGAGATATCGTTATGACGTCTTTGTTTACAACATGGCTACGCCTTCACTGCATTGATCAAGCGTCTGCGTCTCCCACAAGCCTGACTTTGCCTACCATAAGAGCATCAAGTGGGACAATGCTTGCACAAAGCATATGAGCCGTGTAGCTCCACGAGGTGCGTTCCAGTTTATCAAGACTAAGGTAGAGCCTCGTACGTCCACGTGTCATGCCTGATAGACTTGTTTTAGCGAGCGGGCAACTCTCTCCAGTTGTCTGCTCTCTTAACAGCCTAAAAACTATCTGGAACGCGCCGCAAATTTACATAGCCAACAGCATAGCCTTAGTGCACGATCAGAATCAGCCATCCCGTAAACGTGACGCAAAGAAACACGATAGTGAACTAAAATATACGGATTCATGGAATTCCATGAATCGTCTGCGCATGTGCGAATCAGTGGATACCAGGCTCTCAATCGCCACCCCCGCATTTCAACACCCACGCATAATTAAATCTCCGCCAGAGAGCCTGGGTACGAGGCTAACATGCAACATACTAGTTATTTGAGTTCAACGTACTTTTAATTGTCCTCCATCATTAAATTTCGGAAAGCTTGTCAACTGATTTTGTCGTAGATCTAGTTCTCTCAGATTCTTGAGATCAGTAACTACAAAACAAAGCAATAATTAACAAGACAGCAACTACAACCACTTACATGGCGGAAGATCAGTGATTTTATTGACAGCCAGTGACAGTTCACGCAAGCCTGTACAACAAAAAGAACAACGAAATTATTGGTTTGCACCTACGTCTCCTTTCAACCATGTACAACTTCTTTTGACACAAGTGAAGAACAATTCACTCAGAGTTACTTTCAGGTTAACCCTTCACAAGCGACGGCCAACTATTGTTGCCTAGCAAGTTTGACATAACAGGAAGTGACCGTCAAAATTCCAAAATAGGTCATTTCGCCTAAAGGCGAAATAGGGTAGTTGGGGGTGGGACTGTGGGTCCGTGGCAAGGGCCCTGCCTAGCAGAGCACTACTGGGTCTCCGTGCACTCAGTAATACAAAGTTCTTGAATTCACTTTTACACAGCTCTAGCTCAATTTTCATCTTCTCATACTCATCCCATGGCACTACATCAAAAGACTTGATGTCCATTTGACACCTATGGTATTAGGCGACTCATTTTTGTTACAGTACCCGGGCTCAGGATCAAGTTATGGCATTTCTGTATCTGGATCTGGACTACAGGTATGTGCTGGTAGTTAGGCTTCCTCTGCTAATTCATGTGCTGGTAGTTTAGCTGGTGGTACAGGCTCTAACTTTACAAGTGAAGGTGCATGCGTAATAATAGATCATGATACACTCAACCCTGATAGCTGGTTTTCCTCTTCTGAGCTCATTCGTATCTTTTCAAATCAGAATCTGAGCTATATTTGTTGGCATAACCAAGGTTTAGACAGGGTGCCCAATCTGGATTGGTCTCATCATAAAGGAGGGATGGCTTGCCTATTGTGTAATCACTGTAATGGTTTGTAAACTAATAACTTATTCACCTCCTATGAAGTGCTTAAAGCAGACGCGAGTGTTAGAATTTGGCTGGAAGTTGCTGCGCTTGATCCTTGCTATCCACACTTTTGACTCAGCTCGAAAGTATTATCTTCAAACCAAGTATACACGGCGGGTAATCTATAAAAATTTAATTCTCAGCCTGCACGACTGAAGCAACCCGAAACAGCTCAGGAGTTCGGGTGCAGTAACTAGTGCACTAGTACAATTCGTACGTGCGTGATATCTTCCAATATGGCCGACAACCAGCGACAGGAAACTATGAGTAAGTATTAGTAATTTGTGGTGTCACACGCAATGGGTGCGCAAAAGGGAATTCCCCCTATGCGCTCCTGGTCTATTATGAATAACAACATAGACTGTTTCACGCACCTCTCATATATCCTAGAGAAGGAGGCACACCAGTGAGTTTGTTGTTAGAAGCTTGAAGAAGCGACAGGTGAGAGAGTGAGTCCAGGGCCTCAGGGAGTGAGGACAACTTGTTGTTACTGACTCGCTGACAATTAAACAAAGATAATAAAAGTATTGTAGGTATTTACACATAAAACTACCCAAATGGCTATGTACAGTTAAATACAAACTACCGTATAGCCGGTTATTTTCAACGGTCAAACATTTTGTTTATAGATTGGATCTATTTGGAACTAGATTGGAACCACAGAGTCGAATAGTAGTTGCTGTACCGTGGTGTCCGCCTTTTGCTTACCGTGCGAGTAGCCTCTCGCGTGCAGCAGTGCGCATGAGCCAGACATTTCTGTAACAGAGGCGCTTGGCGTTTTTACTGCTATCGCGACACCAAGCTACCTGCTCAGTGCTACCGTCAGATTCTGATAAGAAGCGTTGTAAGTGGGCTCTAGCCTTGATCTGTTCTCATGTGTTTGCACGAGAAAATTTTCTGTGTTCAAAATGTTTTGGCATGGTTCAAATTTTGGTAGGTTTAATTTAATTTTCAACATGCAGTCGGTGATCGAAAATAAAATCCTGTTGAAAATAACCGGCTATACGGTATTGTGTAAATCTTAGAGACTATACACCATTACACATAAGTTAAATTATTAATTTTAGTAAGTATCTAAACAGTATTGTAGATACACAGAATCTAGAGGAATCAAAATGACTAAGAATAGAGTTCACATTTCAAACAGTAGCCACTCACCAGTTCCTCCAGTTGACCAAGCTTTGTGATATCTTGCGGCAACGTAGTTAGCTTGTTGTTGTCCAGCCACAGTACTTGTAGAGACGACAGCAAACACACGTCCTGAGGAAGCTCCGTGAGCTCATTATGACTGGAAGAGAGTAGGGAGTGAATATAATTCTTTTATTATGTTTATAGAAAACAATTAGAAGAGCTAGCTAGCTATTTAGGGTATAGTAGAATAGGCTAGTGCCTGAGTAGTAATCTAGTGAGGTTACTCAGTATAGTAGAATAGGCTAGTACCTGAGTAGTAATCTAGTGAGGTTACTCAGTATAGTAGAATAGGCTAGTACTGAGTAGTAATCTAGTGAGGTTACTCAGTATAGTAGAATAGGCTAGTACCTGAGTAGTAATCTAGTGAGGTTACTCAGTATAGTAGAATAGGCTAGTACCTGAGTAGTAATCTAGTGAGGTTACTCAGTATAGTAGAATAGGCTAGTACCTGAGTAGTAATCTTAGTGAGGTTACTCAGTATAGTAGAATAGGCTAGTACCTGAGTAGTAATCTAGTGAGGTTACTCAGTATAGTAGAATAGGCTAGTACCTGAGTAGTAATCTAGTGAGGTTACTCAATATAGTAGAATAGGCTAGTACTGAGTAGTAATCTAGTGAGGTTACTCAGTATAGTAGAATAGGCTAGTACCTGAGTAGTAATCTAGTGAGGTTACTCAGTATAGTAGAATAGGCTAGTACCTGAGTAGTAATCTAGTGAGGTTACTCAGTATAGTAGAATAGGCTAGTACCTGAGTAGTAATCTAGTGAGGTTACTCAGTATAGTAGAATAGGCTAGTACCTGAGTAGTAATCTAGTGAGTTTACTCAGTAATCCAACAGCATGTGGCAGATCACTCAGTTTGTTATACTGCACCTGTGAAAAAATTATACCCATTATGTAAAACTTATTAGATCCTTATTACAACTTCATTTGAGTGGATTACCGGACATTTTATTCACTAATCACGGATCAAATTCCTCTAAATTATAATTCTGTCTTAAATATAATAATGCCTTCAATTAGATATTCACCAAGTACCCTAGCTCTGTAATATCGTCACCTCAAACTGATCATGATCATCTTTTCACTGTATTTTCACATTTAGTATTAAAGTTTTTGAATGTGTTCACGGATGATTCTAAGACTGGGTGACTACACAAGCTACTACAGCTACATGAACACAAACTCCGCCCACAATGACAGAGTGCTTACATCAAGTGCCTGTAGCTCTGGCAACAGCTCTATTTCCTCTGATAAGCACGTTAACTCGTTCGAGGATAAGTTGAGCCGGGTTAAAGCAACCTGGTCCCACCATCTCTCGTCGCCCTGACTCTCAAATCCTTCCGCTCCAGCATCCTTAGGTGGTTCATTTATTCTCCACACGTTCGCAGGCACTTCAGTCAGTTCACGAGTTGACAGATTCAGCTGTCCACTACGCCTCGCCTGACGAAGCAATGACTCGGATATAGGCTCTCTTGTGCTCTTAGCGGCCTGTAGAAAGCCCGGGTTGACTTTCTTGAAGCGCGCCGGAGACTTCTTTGCGGGTCCTCCTCTCACGCCTGACTTGCTCATTATGCTCAACTCAGGATCATTGGGATAACCCTGGTTATCATCCCGTGTTGATTAGCTCCGCCCCAAGCTGAGGGCTGTATGTAGTGGTAACGATTTCTCGTCGCTCGCTAAAAACTAAACGCTGAAACAAACAACACGGGTAGAAATCGATACTTGCTAGGATTTAAATTTTAAGAAGTTTGATTTTAGAGCTTAGTGCGTAAGTTACCGCGTGAATTGCACACCAGGATGGCTGTTAGTGGTGATGCAGACTTCTCTGGAGACAAAGTTGTCTACAGTTGGCTGCCTTGCAGCCAGTGAGTTTGTGAACAGCGTGGAAAACTTGTATATGAAGCTTCGTTCTCAAGTCATGGAGTAATTTGCTTACCAAGGGAACGATGGCCGTGCTGGCGATCTAGACTAGAGTTCTCCGTAGACATAAAACCATCAACATGCCTTGGTGGCATTCCACCAAGGCATCTGCACCTTTGGCGCTTTTTAAAGGAATGCAGTACGCTACTAGGCTAACTAACCATTAATATTATGTATTGTTATAGACCACAACCTATTACAATCTCCGCTGTCAAGCAACTTGCAAACTTGGCATGCAGTACCAATATGTGGTTTAATTATCACTCACTTCGTCACAAGCTACAAATAGAATAGCACCACATGAGCTAAGGCTGCTTAAGTTGACTATAGCTTCGTATACATGACTTTGCAGTTCAAATCAACGCGCCATTTTACGGCGCACTCGCTTGTAAGTTGTAACGCATGCGCAGCAGAGTAGGCGGGTAAAGTTGAGCGCCAATTTTGAATTGCTATAAAGAGCTGTGAAGAGGAGCGCGAGGTCAGTCTGTGCCATCTGATGCTACTGTGAAGGACAAGAGCTACTGACAAGGAAGAACCCATCAAGCTATAGCCAAGCAAGCTTCACTATGCTGTCACGAGTGTCTCGCTACCTCGCTGAATGCGTTAGAGGTTAGTCTCCACTACTATGACCGAGAAGGCTTTAATTTGTGTGTATATTTTTCTCACTCATAGTCTTACCGTTTCACAACTAAGCGTTGCCAACAACGCTACTCCAGAAGTGTGACGCCGACAGCTGCAGCAAACTCTGTCAGCCTGAGATAGAACAAACAAAAGTGGGTATCCCTAACTTGAATTCAAAAGCGCGCCAATTTCAATACAACTCGTGAACTCAGTCATCTGGCTCTATCCTCTACTACTAGCTCTATCCTCTGCTACTAGCTCTACCCTCTGCTACTGGCTGTACCTGGTTACATGATTACTGACAATACCTCTTCCAAATAATTATGCTATGGTACCAGTAATTTATAGTTGTTCTAAGGGTATGTACAACTGCTAAGCAGTATAGTAACCATGGGTGCTACACTTTCTATGGCACAAGAGAGTGTACCATCTGTGGTTTTAGCAATGCTAGGCTGTATGGTAGCAATTTTAGAGTGTATTTGCATGCCAGCATGCTAGCGTGCGTTGTGACATCATGGATAGCAACAAGGTTAGTGAGTGTTTGTGTGTACCTGCTAGCGCGGCATGACAGTGAGTGAGTCAGTGAGAGTGTGTATTATGAATCATCTTTAATAATGTTGCATGTGATATTGCTGTGCTGTTTCATTGATACATTGATGTATGTTAGCTAGTGTAGTCAAAGCCTTAGAATGAACATTGTGTAGTATAGGTAGTGTAGTGCAAGCCTTAGCCAGGTAGATAGGTAGGTAGATAGCTAGGTAGTGTAGTCAAAGCTTTAGATAGGTAGATAGCTATCATGAAGAGGAGCAGACCCTGAACCAGACAATATCACCATCAACCCAAACTATCCAGAACAAAACCACAATCAAGATCACTACCAATCAATCAAGATCACTACCAATCAATCAAGATGACCACCAATCAATCACGATGACCACCAATCAATCAAGATCACCATAAACTAATCAAAATCACTACCAATCAATCAAGCAGTATGGTCTCATTCCCTATCATATGGAACCAGTGTATGAGGTCAGTGCCACATCACTGTATGCTAGCAGCATTGATCACTCAATCCACTACAGGGTCCAGTGTATAAACTCCTAACATCAACTGGAGTTCAGGAATGGGACTAGCAGTGAAACACACTGGACCATGAGGTAACAGTAGCTAGTCTTCACATGAAGCTCGGCTTGATGCATGTTTGTTGGTAGAAAAATGTGTTAGTAGTTATACCAACATTGAGGATAGAGAAAATATATCTTCATAAGCACAGGTCATGATCATAGTGGCTTTGTCGCTGGAAACTATGCAATGCTGTCTGCCTACTTTAGATCTGATGTGCATCAAAATTTGAGAATCGGGAGACTCCCAACATTGAACAAAATTACCTAGGCACTTCGATCGTGTACTTTCATGCTATGTCTATAGTTCACTAACTTCGTTGTCTTTATCCGGTTCGTTGTGAGAAAATCTGAGTTCGTCAGTTCTAAAAAATTGGGTGTTTGCAACTTAGACTGTCTACGACTATCGTAGCCTGACTCACTAACAAATTAATGTACACTCAAAATTAGGAAGATAGTGTACAAATGACGATTATTCATCTGCTCTAATTTATAGTTAATAGACTAATCAGTGTAGATTAACTGTATTACTGCAAAAGACATTAAAAAATTTTTATGCACAAGTAATAATTTTTAAACAAAAAGACAAAATAAAGATCTAAATACAGCAAAACACCAATAAACCTACACACAGTGCAAGTAATACGGGACAAGTTTTATAAAAAATAATCTTGATCAAACGAATGGTACTATAGGTCATTTGTCAGAGGTGGGAGTGTTAAATAGTGTGCTGAAGCTTGGATACTGAAACGTGTACTGCGGCTGAGCATCAGTGCTGTGGTTTCGAGCTAGGTAGCTCCCGTTTGACATAGAATAGAGTAGATTCTGAAATGAAGGGACACCATTGTAAGAGATTTCGTGTTGTGCTGGAGTGCTCACAGCTGGGTACTGCATTGCAGTTGTCGGCGAGGTATTGGAGAGTGGAGTGTGAGGGCTGACTGGTAGAGCTTGTGGAATTGCTTGTCCATTTGGGTAATTTCCAGGAGAGGCAAAGACTGATGAAGAGGCTTGACCGTACGGACCAGGAGAATATAGCTGCATCATCACGTGCTTGTCTTGAACCTTCTTGAGACGTTTCTGACGATAGCGGCTTCGAAAGCTAACACTGCCTGTTCTCTCTTGTTTGCGGTGACGGGCTCGCCTATTTTGGAACCAAACCTGTATTAGGATAAAGAAGAAGAGTCAATCGTTAGGTATTGTTACACAATGCTACATGTAGAGGTCAGGAAATATTAGTTGCACTAAGTCTGATTGGAGGGTCCCTTTAACAAAACACTGAATCACTAAAACCAATGATGTCACTGCAACCTCTTACATCATTGTGTGTTTGTTGTGCATATTAAGACCATCCTCACCTGAATCCGGTCTTCTTTAATGCACAGTCTTCGTGACAGCTCTTCTCGGGTAAACACGTCAGGGTACTGAGTGCTGGTGAAGACGAGCTCCAGCTGATCGAGCTGATAATTGCTGTAAGCTGTTCGTGTCCTCTTTGGCTTCCTTGGCTCCATTTCCTTCTCATCCTCTTGGTTGGAGTTAGTGTCACTCTCATCAGAGCTCTCCTCATTGTTAGAAGCATCTTCATCCTCTTCGTCTTCCTGCTGCTCATTAGCACACACTGAGTCGGTAACGTGTTTGATACTGCTGCCTGCTGAGAAATACAAACACATGAAAAACATGTGCATAGTACCACTAAAACTCTATGCTTTCACTAACCGTTTCCATCGTAGCTAGGCTGGGCTCGTAGCTGGTAGGCAGCAGCGTGCCCGTAACCTGTCGGGTGTGGCTGAGTGTACGAGTGAGTCAGCAGAGACATGTTGGGTGCTGGCTGATATCCAACTGAATGATCACAGCTTTCCACGACTCCTTGGTCCGAGGGTAAGAGCAACTGCCAACCAGATAGAGGCGGTGGTTGGGTAGGAGTAGAGTCGTACACAGCCATCGAGTTACCATATCCCTGGCGAGTTGTTGCAGAATCCGCGGGAGGAGGATTGGTATGGAGGAGAGTAGAGACGCTAAAGTCTGATCCATAGTTCTCGCCTGCAGAATGAGAATGTATGGTTATATGTGCGGGGCTAAAATTAATAGACTAGTACTGAAAGTACAAATTGAAGCACTACAGTTGTTACATGTGATTCACTAACCAAAGGACTCGTTGTTATTCGCAGGACGGCCTGGTGCTTCTTCTTTGCTGAGAATCTCGGGAGAGAGTTCTTCTTTTCGGGACATCTCTCGCCTTTCTTGTGGGTTTTCTTCTTGTGTAGAGATTCCGAGCAGAACTTGCAAGTAGCGCCTGTAATGTAGCGTAGGAACAGTTCACGCAGGTTTTAAGGAAGCCCTGGGTATGAAATGTCACAGGTATGCGTGTGGCGATATGCGATTCGCGCCCTAGGTACTAAATATCTGGGAAAGTCGCACCACGGATTTAGCATAACTGCAGATAGTAGCTATGCAAGCTACATACCATCTCACAGAACCACAGCACCTGGGAGGACCAATTCTTCCTTAACGTTTTGAATTTTTATGACCAAATTCTTAGTTGGTATTAAAAACCACTTTCTTATGTGCTTGTACTGTAGCCGGAATAGCTGGTTTGCACAGTGCTGTTTAGCAGGGTTACTACTAATACAGTACAGTTGGTTGGTCAATCACTCTCAATCATAAACAATGTTTTTTCATTCAAATATGTAAGCTCCCCTACTGTACAACCGCTATCATGGTGCTTACCTGCTTGTTTGTTGGTCAAACAGCACTAGACATGGAATCGTTACTTGGTCACGCAATTAACAACTGAGAGCGGTAATTTGTCTCCCAACAAAACTCTTGAACCAAAATCAATTAATAGCTAGGGAAGCAGAGCATGAAATAGCTCAAGAAATTATTTTTACTGAGTTCTATAAACGGCATTGAAAGTAAGGACGAATCATACTTGCCAGCTGCCTAACAGTACAGCTAAAGGGGGAGCCTTAAAGTCTACTCTAGACACAAAAGTAATGCTGCATTACATTTGCTAACCAAGTAATGCTACTGACCTTCAGCATACAAGTTTCTGGTCCAAGTTAATCCCCATTGCTACGCTCACTGGACAAAACGTTTGAAGAAGCATTTGAGTGATACCTTTCAAGACCACACTTCACCTTTTATGTATAGTCAGTCACACAGAAACTTGCAAGATTTGTGACACCTTAGTACAGCTTGTGTAAGTCCGCATGATACTCATCTGTCTGAGACATGTTGTGTTGCCCTGTGCAACCCCCCCCCCCCCCGTTACATCTATTGTAGACTGATTATTGCAGTTAAAACAATGCAACTGTACAAAGAATAAACATGCAAGAACTGAACTAAGCTGTGATAAGAATGTGACTTGGTCATGATACAACTTGGTCACGGAGTAATTGATAATGCTATGTAACACTACACTGGCTGCAATAAATATGTGACAAAATAGAATTAAAAATGTTTAAAATAGATCAGGACAAATTAATTTTTTTGTCAGCGAGTCTTTCTGTACTGGTTCTAGCTGTTTTAGTCTGCAGCCAGCTGCTGTTTCAGGTGAGATGTGAGATTTGCAATTGCCTCTGCCTGCATTTCAAGCTGCTTTTGTAAAGCATTTAGTTTCCATTGAGATTCTGAACACAATACAGTTTGATAAGTTAATAATTCGATATCAAAAATTAATTTGTCTTACCCACTACAGCTTCACTACATTATTGTTGCTACTGATGGCTACCACAAGCACTGGTTCTGATGCTACTGGGTCTATTCTCTGCTACTGGCTCTACTCACTGCTACTGGCTTTATAACTGATCATTTCTACCCAAGATATTGCGGTACCAGTAATTTATAGTTGTTCTAAGGGTATGTACAAATGCTAAGCAGTATAGTAACCATGGGTGCTACACTTTCTATGGCACAAGAGAGTGTACCATCTGTGGTTTTAGCAATGCTAGACTGTATGGTAGCAATGTTAGAATGTATTTGCATGCCAGCATGTTAGCGTGTGATAGATAGGAACAAGGTTAGTGAGTGTTTGTATGTATCTGCTAGCGCGGCATGACAGTGAGTGAGTCAGTGAGAGTGTATTATGAATAATGTGGCATGTCATTATTGCTGTGTTGTTTCATTCAATTTTCATGCATTGATGTATGTTAGCTAGTATAGTCAAAGCCTTAGAATGAACATTGTGTAGTATAGGTAGTGTAGTGCAAGCCTTAGCCAGGTAGATAGGTAGGTAGATAGCTAGGTAGTGTAGTCAAAGCTTTAGATAGGTAGATAGCTATCAAGAAAGCACGAAGAGGAGCAGACCCTGGACCAGACAAGATCACCATCAACCCAAACTATCCAGAAAAAAAACACAATCAAGATCACTACCAATCAATCAAGATCACTACCAATCAATCAAGATCACTACCAATCAATCAAGATCACTACCAATCAATCAAGATCACTACCAATCAATCAAGATCACCACCAATCGATCAAGATCACCACCAATCAATCAAGATCACCATTAACTAATCAAAATCACTACCAATCAATCAAGCAGTATGGTCTCATTCCCTATCATATGGAACCAGTGTATGAGGTCAGTGCCACATCACTGTATGCTAGCAGCATTGATCACTCAATCCACTACAGTGTATAAACTCCTAACATCAACTGGAGTTCAGGAATGGGACTAGCAGTGGAACACACTGGACCATGAGGTAGCAGTAACTAGTGATCTGTAACACACTCAATCACCTTTACCCAATACAGCTTCACTACATTATTGTTGCTGCTGATGGCTACTACAAGCTACTGGTTATGATGCTACTGGTTCTACCTTCTGCTACTGGCTCTACTCACTGCTACTGACTTTACTCTCTGCTACTGGCTCTACTCACAGCTGCTACTGGCTCTACTCTCTGCTACTGGCTCTACTCACTGCTACTGGCTTTACAACTGACCATTTCTACCCAAGATATTGCGGTACCAGTAATTTATAGTTGTTCTAAGGGTATGTACAAATGCTAAGCAGTATAGTAACCATGGATGCTACACTTTCTATGGCACAAGAGAGTGTACCATCTGTGGTTTTAGCGATGCTAGGCTGTATAGTAGTAATGTTAGAATGTATTTTGCATGCTAGCGTGTGATAGATAGTAACAAGGTTAGTGAGTGTTTGTATGTATCTGCTAGCGTGGCATGACAGTGAGTGAGTCAGTGAGAGTGTGCATTATGAATCATCTTTAATAATGTTGCATGTGATATTGCTGTGCTATTTAATAGGTTGTATGGTAGCAATGTTAGAATGTATTTGCATGCCAGCATGTTAGCGTGTGATAGATAGTAACAAGGTTAGTGAGTGTTTGTATGTATCTGCTAGCGCGACATGACAGTGAATGAGTCAGTGAGAGTGTATTATGAATAATGTTGCATGTCATTATTGCTGTGTTGTTTCATTCAATTTTAATGCATTGATGTATGTTAGCTAATGTAGTCAAAGCCTTAGAATGAACATTGTGTAGTATAGGTAGTGTGGTGCAAGCCTTAGCCAGGTAGATAGGTAGATAGCTAGGTAGTGTAGTCAAAGCTTTAGATAGGTAGATAGCTATCAAGAGAGCCTGAAGAGGAACAGACCCTGGACCAGACAAGATCACCATCAACCCAAACTATCCAGAACAAAACCACAATCAAGATCACTACTAATCAATCAAGATGACCACTAGGAAAATTTCTACTAGAAAATCAAGACGCTAAACTATACTAACCGATGGAAGAAAATTCAAGATTCATCATTGCAGTAAAGTCAACAATCTGATGATGTGTTCACAATGCGTTTTGTTCTGTAGGAAACCATGGATACAAGTTGGAGATGATAATATTATTATTGTTGCTGTTGTTATAAATTATGTCTAATGTACTGGTTCAATGTAGCTCACCCCTCACTGGTCTAATGTACAGGTTCAATGTAGCTCACCCCTCACTGGTCTAATGTACAGGTTCAATGTAGCTGACTCCTCACTGGTCTAATGTACAGGTTCAATGTAGCTCACCCCTCACTGGTCTAATGTACAGGTTCAATGTAGCTCACCCCTCACTGGTCTAATGTACTGGTTCAATGTAGCTCACCCCTCACTGGTCTAATGTACAGGTTCAATGTAGCTCACCCCTCACTGGTCTAATGTACTGGTTCAATGTAGCTCACCCTTCACTGGTCTAATGTAGTGGTTCAATGTAGCTCACCCCTCACTGGTCTAATGTACTGGTTCAATGTAGCTCACCCCTCACTGGTCTAATGTACTTGTTCAATGTAGCTCACCCCTCACTGGTCTAATGTACAGGTTCAATGTAGCTCACTCCTCACTGGACTAATGTACTGGTTCAATGTAGCTCACCCCTCACTGGTCTAATGTACTGGTTCAATGTAGCTCACCCCTCACTGGTCTAATGTACTGGTTCAATGTAGCTCACCTCTCACTGGTCTAATGTACTGGTTCAATGTAGCTCACCCCTCACTGGTCTAATGTACTGGTTCAATGTAGCTCACCCCTCACTGGTCTAATGTACTGGTTCAATGTAGCTCTCTCCTCACTGGTCTAATGTACAGGTACAATGTAAATGAATTCATCAATACAATCACTGACTCATCGATTCGATCATCGAGTCATCCATTCGATCACACCAATCATCGAGTCATCCATTCGATCACACCGATCATCGAGTCATCGATTCGATCACACCGATCATCGAGTCATCGATTCGATCACACCGATCATCGAGTCATCCATTCGATCACACCAATCATCGAGTCATCCATTCGATCACACCAATCATCGAGTCATCCATTCGATCACACCAATCATCGAGTCATCCATTCGATCACACCAATCATCGAGTCATCCATTCGATCACACCAATCATCGAGTCATCCATTCGATCACACCAATCATCGAGTCATCCATTCGATCACACCAATCATCGAGTCATCCATTCGATTACACCAATCATTTAGTCATCGATTTGATCACACCAATTGTCAACTCATTGATTCAATTTCACTAATGCATGTTTTTTATTATCCTCATGTGATTTCTCTAGATAGGTTTCAAGCAAGCAACAGAACCAAACTGATGGTATGGTATTGTTATTGTTTATCCACATGTCTTTCAATACAGAAAAAAGAAGATATGCTTTTAAGATTAGAATCATTATTAATATGCATGCTCTTTTCTCAGCAGATAAATCAGCTATACAAAGACACTGTATTAGAGGTACTCTTACTGTTTATTAACATGCTATCTTTCTTAGCCTTGTTCCTGTCTCCACTATTATCAAAACCGAGAAGAGCAGTGCCTGGGAATGAGGCTAGTTATTCTACAGATGTACCCGAACAACAAGAAGATATGCTTTTAAGATTAGTTAATATGCATGCTCTTGTCTCAGCAGATAAAGCAGCTATACTAAGGTATTCTTACTGTATATTAACATGCTATCTTTCTTAGCCTCTTCCCGGCTCCACGGACCTGTATAAAGGTACCTGTTGTATATTGTCTTAGCTCATTTTACTACAGGACAAGACCCCATTTTTCACTTGTTTCTTACACACTTACATGTGTGAATGGTGACAGGTATATTGTAGAATATTGTCTAACCTCTTTTCAATACAGATCAACCCATTTTACCAACAGAATGGTGACATGTATATTGAAGTGTATTGTCTTACCTCTTTTCAATACAGATCAACCAATTTTACTAACAGAATATGCTGACAGGTATATTGTTGTATGCTGCTTTATCTCTTTGTTTCTACAGATCAAAAGACCCATTTTTACACTATTTTTACTTCATTAATAATAATATTTCTCTCATAGATTGAGCTTGTGTGATCACTGAGAGGTATATTGCTGTATAATGTCTAATCTCATTTTTACTACAGGTCAAGACCCATTTGCATTTTCATCTTAATTTTGAGCTGTTGTATTTATCATTTGGGTTTTTCCAGAGAAGGTTTTATCCCATCGGGTTTTACTTCTCCGGTTTTTTCCCTTGGATGGTGTTGGGCCCGACCATCCATAAATTTTATTTCTTTGGCCTCAGCTCTGAAAGAACTATATCAATATCATTTTAGTGATTTGTAAGATTTTCATTAAAATTACATTTACATTGTATAATATTTCAAAATAAAGCGAACAGATTGGGCACTAGCAAGTGTGTGCTGAGCGCTGCCTATGTTGAACACAGTTGAAGTATTTTTATAAGGCAAAGAGTATGTATATGTCCTTAGTTCTTACACAATGAGGAATAGAGTTCTTATTCTGCTAAACACTCTGCAGAAGCAGGTTGAAATGCAGGCAGAGGCAATTGCAAATCTTACTTCTTACCTGAAACAGCAGCTCAAAATAATAACTGCCCGAAACGGCTTAACTGCATTCCCCTATTTTAAGAGTTAACTGAGACCACCGGACACATTTTTTTATAATTTAAAAGAAGAGAGAGTAGAACAGTGAGTGCAGCATTATTTTTGTGTCTAGAGTAGACTTTAAGGCTCCCCTTTAGCTGTACTGGTAGGCAGCTGGCAAGCATGATTCGTCCAATGCTGTTTATAGTACTCTGTAAAAATAATTTCTTGAGCTATTTCATGCTCTGCTTCCCTAGCTATTAATTGATTTTGGTTCAAGAGTTTTGTTGGGAGACAATTTACCGCTCTCAGTTGTTAATTGCGTGACCAAGTAACGATTCCATGTCTAGTGCTGTTTGACCAACAAACAAGCAGGTAAGCACCATGATAGCGGTTGTACAGTAGGGGAACTTACATATTTGAATGAAAAAGCATTGTTTATGATTGAGAGTGATTGACCAACCAACTGTACTGTATTAGTAGTAACCCTGCTAAACAGCACTGTGCAAACCAGCTATTCTACAGTATAAGCACATGAGAAAGTGGTTTTTAATACCAACTAAGAAATTGGTCATGAAAATTCAAAACGTTAAGGAAGAATTCGTCCTCCCAGGTGCTGTGGTTCTGTGAGATGGTATGTAGCTTGCATAGCTACTATCTGCTGCTATGCTAAATCCGTGGTGCGACTTTCCCAGATATTTAGTACCTAGGGCGCGAATCGCATATCGCCGCACGCACACCTGTACCCTGGGCTTCCTTAAAACCTGCGTGAACTGTTCCTACGCTACATTACAGGCGCTACTTGCAAGTTCTGCTCGGAATCTCTACACAAGAAGAAAACCCGCAAGAAAGGGCGAGAGATGTCCCGAAAAGAAGAACTCTCTCCCGAGATTCTCAGCAAAGAAGAAGTACCAGGCCGTCCTGCGAATAACAACGAGTCTTTTGGTTAGCCCGGTGAATCACATGTAACACTGAACTGTAGTGCTTCAATTTGTACTTTCAGTACTATTTAGCCTCGCACATCTAACCATACATTCTCATTCTGCAGGCGAGAACTATGGATCAGACTTTAGCGTCTCTACTCTCCTCCATACCAATCCTCCTCCCGCGGATTCTGCAACAACTCGCCAGGGATATGGTAACTCGATGGCTGTGTACGACTCTACTCCTACCCAACCACCGCCTCCATCTGGTTGGCAGCTGCTCTTGCCCTCGGACCAAGGAGTCGTGGAAAGCTGTGACCACTCAGTTGGATATCAGCCAGCACCCAACATGTCTCTGCTGACTCACTCGTACACTCAGCCACACCCGACAGGTTACGGGCACGCTGCTGCCTACCAGCTACGAGCCCCGCCTAGCTACTCTGCTGCCGTACAACAACAGAATCTCTACTACGCCGGCGGACAGTCTTCTCAGTACCCACGGCCGACGAACGAGGCGACAGTCTTCAAACCGCTAAAGCAAAAGCCACGACAAAGTAACTCAACTGGCTTGACCGCCGCCAATCAGTACACTCAAGACTGGAGATCGTCTGACATCTACAGCAACGGCAGCACGAGCACAAGCAAATCCATCACACCTTCACCTACTGCAGAGAACACAGTAATTGGAGGCATTGAAAAAGACGAGGACAATCGTAACTCTGGTAACAACGATGGAAACGGTTAGTAAATCAACAACCATTAGCATAGAGTTTTTGTGATACTATGCACATGTTCACTTGTTATTGATGTGTTTGTATTTCTCTGCAGGCAGCAGTATCAAACACGTTACCGACTCAGTGTGTGCTAATGAGCAGCAGGAAGACGAAGAGGATGAAGATGCTTCTAACAATAAGGAGAGCTCTGATGAGAGTGACACTAACTCCAACCAAGAGGACGAGAAGCCAAGGAAGCCAAAGAGGACACGAACAGCTTACAGCAATTATCAGCTCGATCAGCTGGAGCTCGTCTTCACCAGCACTCAGTACCCTGACGTGTTTACCCGAGAAGAGCTGTCACGAAGACTGTGCATTAAAGAAGACCGGATTCAGGTGAGGATGGTCTTAATATGCACAACAAACACACATTGACGGAAGAGGTTGCAGTGACATCATTGGTTTTAGTGATTCAGTGTTTTGTTACAGGGACCCTCCAATCAGACTTAGTAAACTAATATTTCCTGACCTCTACATGTAGCATTGTGTAACAATACCTAATGCTTGACTCTTCTTCTTTATCCTAATACAGGTTTGGTTCCAAAATAGGCGAGCCCGTCACCGCAAACAAGAGAGAACAGGCAGTGTTAGTTTCCGAAGCCGCTATCGTCAGAAACATCTTAAGAAACTTCAAGACAAGCACACGATGATGCAGCTATATTCTCCTGGTCCATACGGTCAACCCTCTTCGTCAGTCTTTGCCTCTCCTGGAAATTACCCGAATGGACAAGCAATTCCACAAGCTCTACCAGTCAGCCCTCACACTCCACTCTCCAATACCTCGCCGACAACTGCAATGCAGTACCCAGCTGTGAGCACTCCAGCACAACACGAAATCTCTTACAATGGTGTCCCTTCATTTCAGAATCTACTCTATTCTATGTCAAACGGGAGCTACCTAGCTCGAAACCACAGCACTGATGCTCAGCCGCAGTACACGTTTCAGTATCCAAGCTTCAGCACACTATTTAACACTCCCACCTCTGACAAGTGACCTATAGCACCATTCGTTTGATCAAGATTATTTTGTATAAAACTTGTCCTGCACTGTGTGTAGGTTTATTAGTGTTTTGCTGCATTTAGATCTTTTTGTTTAAAAATTATTACTTGTGCATAAAAATTTTTTAATGTCTTTTGCAGTAATACAGTTAATCTACACTGATTAGTCTATTAACTAAAAATTAGAGCAGATGAATAATCATCATTTGTACACTATCTTCCTAATTTCGAGTGTACATTAATTTGTTAGTGAGTCAGGCTATGATAGTCGTAGACAGTCTAAGTTGCAAACACCCAATTTTTTAGAACTTACGAACTCAGATTTTCTCACAACGAACCGGATAAGGACAACAAAGTTCGTGAACTAAAGAGATAGCATGAAAGTACACGATCAGAGTGTCTAGGTAATTTTGTTCAATGTTGGGAGTCTCCCCATTCTCAAATTTTGATGCACATCAGATCTAAAGTAGGCAGACATCATTGCAGGGACAAAGCCACTATGATCATGACCTGTGCTTATGAAGATATATTTTTTCTATCCTCAATGTTGGTATAACTACTAACACATTTTTCTACCAACAAACATGTATCAAGCCGAGCTTCATGTGAAGAATGCTACTAATGCTCTTTAGCATGTTATTGTACACCCATATTTCAATAGTACTATTATCTAGCTGGTATTTCAAAGTAAGTAAAATTTACTACTAATACATCATGATATAGAGTGTGTCAGCTATAATTATTGCAACGGATGAAGATTGTACTCTTGTTCAAACCTACGTACCATAACTTGTCATGTGTTTCTCAGCATAATTAGATAATTGTAGCATAATTGCCCTCATTATGCTACATGACAAATTCTAATTTTATTATTGTAATGAAGCACTCAAGATCATGCTAGTAAAGGAAGAGCAAGAAAATATTATTTTTCACTGGAACTATTGTGAGGTGGTATGCAGTGACATAGCTACTGATAGCACAGATCACATCAAGTTGGTGCGGACTGGTCTGATATTTGCACTGTCTGGAGCGCAAAGCTGCGCTGCTGTCATAGAAGATTAGTAGAGTCGTCTAACTAACCAGCGGATCGAGATGTCTTGCCAAGAACTGAGTGCAACAGTGGCCTGATCTATGGTGAATCTGTAATGCTTGTAGTTGTTCAATTTGTTGTACTAGTGTTTGTATTAACAGAGTATTTAACACTTTTTTTATAATGACAGGCAAGCATTATGCGTGCGGCTACAAGTCTACACAGCCACCTTCTGCATTTAAGTTGCAGCTGCCCTCCAACCAAAGCTATGAGGGTGATCGCGAAAGCTCAGTTGACGTTCCATGTGCCCAGCCACACCCTGCGGCATCTCATGTGCGACGCGGAGCCCCACCTAGCAATCATCCTGGATATGAAACCGAAGATGGCAACGTAGAGAAAGCTAGTGAAGTAAAAGGTCAGTGTATTTACATACTTTTACACATGTTATCTGTTTTAATATCTCGGCTGACTGCAGCAGCACTGGTACGCCAGATGATGATTGCAGAGAGGCGGAAGATTTTGAGGAGACTTCTGATGAAAGTGACACCGAGGAGATTGAGCCTAAGAAGGCAAAGAGGACCAATACAGTCTACAGCAGCAATTAGCTTGATAAGTTAGAGCTGGTATTAATTTTATTAGTTACTCATGATATCCGAATACCAAAGTTCGCGAGGAATACTCTTACAAAGACTCAGTATCAAACAAGACAGAATCCAGGTACTGATCTTACACTGTTAAAAATGGGGTGTCACTGCGACACCCCTGTTTGTCATTTTTCCACGGGTCCACTGACAAAACTAGTTTTAAACGGTTTTAAACTGACAATCTAGGGTGTCACACACTGTGGTGTCAGTGTGACACACTAGATTGTCAGTTTAAAACCGTTTAAAACTAGTTTTGTCAGTGGACCCGTGGAAAAATGACAAACAGGGGTGTCGCAGTGACACCCCAGTTTTAACAGTGTACCATGCATATCAAAAACACCTTAAAAATACACACACTTCTTACTTTCTAAACCAGGTATGGCTTCAAAACAGGAGAGCACAACAGAGAAGATTAGAAAAAACAGGCAATGTTGGCTACCAAACAAGATTCCGTCAAAAATGTCCAAAGAAACGTCAAGATGACGTACACATGATGAGGCAAATGCATTACTCTGTTTGCCTGACAGCCCCCACACTCCTCTCACCCCCTCACCAATGCAATGGACGTCGCCTGTCAGAACCTCAGCTTCTTAGGTGTGCAGGCACAGTTCACAAACCTGCCACTCAGCTCCAATAACACTCTGCTCCTCAGCACCACAGCAATGCAATGGTCGGTGAATACTGAAGTACCACCATACAATGGTGTCTCCTCATTTCTGGATACTTACTCCACAACCAATGGCAGCTACATCTATGACTACTCTTCAACTGTGGAAACAGTACACTAACACTCACACTTATGACAAATGCTCATTCCTATTAAATTCTAGTTCTTGTTGCATAATTATTATGAAGAATATTGGGTAAAATGACATTTTATTAACTTTCTTAAAACATTTACAATTTTCGCTAAACTGAAGTTACATAATAATTATAGTAAGATTTTCATTAAAATTATTATTTCAAAATAAAGCGAACAGATTGGCACTAGCAAGTGTGTGCTGAGCGCTGCCTATGTTGCACCCAGTTGATTATAGGGCAAAGAGTATGTATATGTCCTTAGTTCTTACACAATAAGGAATAGAATTCTTATTCTGCTAAACACTCAGCAGAAGCAGGTTGAAATGCAGGCAGAGGCAATTGCAAATCTTACTTCTTACCTGAAAAAGCAACTACGTACCTCAAAATAATAACTGCCTGAAACGGCTTAACTGCATTCTCTATTAATTTTTAAGAGTTAACTGACACATCACTAGTCTACATGTACAACTTATACATTAGTAATTTATTGCAGTTGTAGTAGAGTGTTGATGAGAAATTGCAATAAAGCTAACCTCATCTCATTGTGGAGAAAGCAAGTGTTTCTTGTGCGGCAAGCTGCACATTATGATGCTTTGATGATGCTCGTGCTAGCTCCGCCCAAAATTGATTCGCGATAAAAAATTTCATGATGATCATAATAATAAAAATTAAAAAGATTTCTATCGAAATCAAAAGGATGTAGGGTTGTGAAATCTACCACTGGTCAACAATGTAAACTAACAAGGAACAAGCATGGAATGGTAACACGATTGACTTGCTAACAGACCATAGATCCCTACATCAGTGGCTGCTGTAGTTGACTATAGCTAGTTCAGCTTGTTGCTGTTGACTGACACCTGACGTGCATTCAGCTTGTGACAGCTTATGTACAGCCACTGATGTAGGGATCTATGGTCTGTTAGCAAGTCAATCGTGTTACCATTCCATGCTTGTTCCTTGTTAGTTTACATTGTTGACCAGTGGTAGATTTCACAACTCTACATCCTTTTGATTTCGATAGAAATCTTTTTAATTTTCTTGTTTGTGTCCTTTTTTCGTTTTCAGTGAAGTGCAGTTCAATATCATGCAATTACTGTGCCATCTTTGTTTCCACCATTGGTTTGGTTTTCCTGTTGTTGATGGCTTTTCTTTATTATTAACAATTTTAAACTTGTGGCTAAATAATTCTTATGCTGTAGATATCAGCTCGCCTACGCATGCATGAATACAGTGCAAACGAGCCCCGCCCACACTTGTTTACGGCGGTTATAATTATCTGGCAAGGCAGAATGGTGATTCTGCGCTTGCTAGCTTACCGTTCTTCGAAGACTCCATACAAATATGTGTTCTCCGTGATCTATACACCATTTTAGTCGCTAATCATTTTCCCGCGCGCGCCCGTACAACACCGGACATGACCGTGTCGACGCCACCATTTTGTCGGTATTGTGCTGCAGGCAAAACACAAGGTTTCGTCTTTTTGCGTGCTTAGGTAGGTACTTTGCACACACAAGCGAAAGTATATTGCTTATATGAGTCAGTAGAGCTTGACAACGCGCTTTTCTATCTCTCGAACAGCCAGCAAAGTGGGAAATATGGAACGAATCTACTAACATTTTGTTCGATTTTACTGGCACACTGTGCCTACGCGCAACTACATCATGGTAGCAAACAATACTGGATAGCGGCCTTGATCGAACAGTCCAATCGATAATAGCTTGGCTGATACTGATCAGCAGCAAGACTGGACCGGTTTCTAGCAGTCAACTTTGAGTCCGCTTGTTAAATTCGCTTTCTTGACCGAGATTGTGCCAGTAATGTTCGTTTGTAAACTCTTAAGCTTGCAATGTAATATTCTATCGCTTGCAAATGGAAAGTAGCTTGCCAAGCGCGCAAAGAAACGAATATCTTTTGTTTTACCAGCAGCACAATACCGTCAATATGGCGGTCCAAAGATTCGCGCCTATTAGCGCCTAAAATGGTCTATACGGCGTGCGCGTGGCGATACTCAAGCTTGTGCTTGGTCACGTGCGCTAACCACAGCTTGGTCACGTGCGTATTGCGCAATCACTATAATTATTAATGGCGACAATGGATCACGATCGAGAAATCGCGGAATTTATATCGCCGTTTCGCTAAAAACTAAGTTCAAAAGGCACATGCCAGGAGAATTTCACGACTGTTCGTGGGTGTTTTGGTCTCGGCACTGCTCACGTAAAGGTGCTAGGCGAGTGGAAGAAAGAAAGAAGAAAACGAAGATGACGAAACTCGATTTTCACCGTTTCCAGGTTCGTCACTTTAGTAACAATCTCGAGCAATCTCCTTGCTACTGTAAGATGGGGCAACGCCAGATAGCAGATTTAAGTGTCTTTGGACGTATAAAATTCATCACCAGGCGAAATACCAGCGTTTGAACGCTAATACATTGTATGTAGCCGCCATCTTGTTTTCTCGTTCAACCCTACAAATAGGGAGACACTACCGTGTCTCCCTAATTATTATTATTTTTGACGCCGAGGAGATGGAAGCTAGTTCTGTTGATATATTACTGGAGCCACTTGATACTGACGATGTATCCGAAGTTGAAGACGTCGCTGAAACTGATGAAACTAAAGTTAGAACATACTTTAATATACTGATTCGGGAGCAGCAGCTTACGATAAGTTTTCTTATTTGCAGATCGACCAAGTTTTGCAAAAAGAAGGCCTTGTGCAGTTGTTGGATGCAGTAAAGGAGATGGATAGTCTCATTCAGTTTTCTAGTGCCGTGAATAGGAGCGAACAACTGGATAGTGAACACGTGAGCCATTGAACTCTAACCTCGATCTCGCTCAGAAACGGTTAAAGTCGATGTTACACATTTTCACAGAAATGCAATACCTTGCTAAAATTAAAATGGGGAGAAATTTAAGGGACAAATGTTAGTAGGTTATGCTGCATACTAAAAATTTATCTGCACAAGCTAGATAACTTGCTGCCACTCAACCAGTACTGCGTCACCGTCCCCAGGTTTGTATTACAACCATCAACTTAGCAACACAGTCTTTTGCCGACCAATCATGATTTATGAGTGTAACGCAACTCAATAGAAATAGTTGGAACTTAATTTTTTGAGAAAACAATCAGAAAATTTGAAATGTGATTCAATATTCAACTCAGTAAAAATTGAATATTATTATCACATTATTTGTTAGCCGCTCCATCCAACAGATCAAGGACTCTCATATTCTGCATGTAAGTTTCTGAGCTAATAAAGCATCGAAGGTGCAATGTGATGGAGGAGTGTTAGTATGGAATCAGCAGACAACAAGTGTGCATGCAAAGGATCAATGGAAGCATGAAGTAGAAGTAAATTCATGCATGCCAGGAGCAGTTCATGGTAACAGAACTATACGAAAGCTAGCTATTAGTGGATTCAGTGGCAGCTATCCAGGAACTGTACAAGCTGTTGTACATAAGATACAAGCTGTTGTATTGAAGCCAAGCAAAATGATGCTCACTTGTCACTCTTATTCAGGCTCTCTCTGAAAATAACTTTTCATATTGTGGTGAAAAAGTTCTGCAAAATTAATTTCAGTTCTATCATGAATCAAGCCTTTAAGCGCACACACAACCAGATGCCTTGAGGCTCCGCCCACCTTATAAGTGTGTATCACAGTACTGATGGCTATAATAGCACTTTGTATACTTAGTAAGTGTCTGCCAAAGTTATTGATGTGCAAACATATTTGGCGTACTGTAATCACTGCCTTGATCATAATTGAATTTTCTGTAATTCATAGTGGTGAACCAAGTGTTTGGCAAGTTTTATAGAATCAGTTTGGTTGACTTATACTGAAATGTTTTGCCATGCAACATGTATTTGTCAGAAAATCACACACACACAAGTATTGGTGTATATGTTACGACCCGATTCACAACCTGACCCGTTTCGAAGCCGGCCGCCGGTTTCGAAGCCGGTTAACCCAATTTACAACCACATAACTCAGTTGACCCGGTCTAAAACCGAACGTTTCAAAGCTTCAGGGTGCCCATCTGCATGCTAGATCGACAGAACCTACGTAGGAGTGCTGTTGCGGTTATAGCTTATGCAGTGCAGCGCAGCAAGACTGGAAAGTGTCCGCGGAGGCGTTTTAGAGCATCATGTGCTACTACAGTCATCGACAGGAGCGTCGTTGTAAGTGGTTTAGCAGCGCAGCACAGCAAGCCTACCTGCTAAATTGACAGGAATGTCGTTACGAGTGGTTCAGCAACGCAGCGCAGCAAGAAATGTTGCATGCATGCAACATGTACAGTTGTCATTTTAACAATCAAACTGCACTAAATCCATAGGAACATGTCACAGCTTCTTCTTCAGACGTGACTCCTGTACATGTACATGGAAGCAAAGAACAATATGATTGCGATGCAATGTATATGGACACTCAAAGTACACATTATGTCTAGTAGTCGAAGTCTATTACACGCGCACACTTAACATTATGCACGCTTTGAATCTGGCGCGCAGCTAACCCGCTTCGAAACCGGTCGACCGGTTTCGAAGCGGGTCAAAGGTTGTGAATCAGGTCGTAACATATACAAGTAGTAAGAATACTGACAGCTTTCACTTTCTGCATAGGCGGCAGGGATACAGAAATGCATTTTCGCCCGGGCTCTTAACCCTTTAAGCCCTAATGACGCCTAAATTTAGGCATCATAATTGACTCCACCTACTCTAGACGTCATAAACAGTGTGATAAGTTCTTTAGAAAGGTCAAACTAAGTTTAATTGCAAAAGATGACTTTACCTGAAAAAAACTACTGATTTATGTCACGCCCTCCCCACTCAAACGTACAGAATGGGGGGAATTATAAAGCGGGCATCCCCCGTTAACCCGGGGTTTGAAGGGGCAGAGCCCCTCGCTGCTTTCAGCATTTTTAGGGCTTCAGGGTACCCTGAAATGCATACTTTGGCATAGAATACGGTCTAAACTGTGCTGTTTGCTCACCTGGACACCACCAGGTTTTGTATACCCTGGGTACCCTGAAGCACTGCATCATGCAGGGGTAAATGAAGACCAAAATTAGCTGAAAAATGACGGAGTTTAGAACATGGTCGTAAACTTTGACATGCCAGGAAAAAAAACAGTAGGATTCCCAGCGCTGGCCGGGGCCTGCAGCCGCTTATGCTTTCTAGTTCACAATGTGGTTGGTTGCTTTGGTTTTAGTGGAACCTCTCTAAGGCGGACACCATTGCAACCTACAAAATTGTCCATTATAGAGAGGGTATTCTCTGGTCAGGGGTTTATTATACATTATGTGGGTTATATTTGGGATTCAGTATAGAGGGATGAGGGGTATTTGCCATGAGGGGTTCCACTGTATTCATGCATACTGCTTGTTCCAGTGATTGCAATAAGTTTTAATTGTTTTGCAGCCCAGGGTTCGGAAAATACACTGTGTACTATATCACAGCACTATGCGCTATGTACATCGCAGCCCAAATTGATTATTGCTTTCATTCTCAAATTTCAACTGCTAGTTTTAGGCACTAGAACATTATTACTATTTTCAGGCTACTCAAATATCCAACAAGCTGGATACTATTTTAGAGAAGAATGAACAAAAGAGAGAGATGTTGCTACTATCTCTAAACTTTGTGATACCTCGACCGACATTGTTCTACTTGGCAGTTGAGATTATCCATCTGTATACAATCTCGTACGAACTTGAATCTTTATGCAACATCATTTTATCTAATGTAAGCTACACTCAATAATAATGTGGAGTATGATAGTTTATTATAATTTTGTTTGTAGGAAGCTTTTGTGCAGAAAGCTGTTAGCTTAAAATCTTTGACTGATGCTGAGTGTTTGTGCCTGCTGAAGGCAGTCCCTGACCCTCCTCAAACACTGGGTTGGGTCTGTCTACTCGATGCTGTGGTAATAATGTATCTATGTGAAGGGTATACATAAACTGTGCTTTATGTAATCAGGTTGAAGAGGTGTTTGCTGCTGGTCTTCCAGCCATTGTGGATCAGTTGGTTAATACTGCATTTAGAGATGCCTGTCCTAAGTTGTTGAGTATCGCTAGCAGCACCAGCAGGACCACAGCTAGTGCTCGAGTTATTGCCATTGCTGTGGCCGTTGAAGAGAAGACAAACACAGACAATCCAGTCGATAAGGTGCTACTGGAACTGCTACAGCGTCCTGAAGCTACCAGGGAATCGGTTAGTAGATGATCATTGTAGAGAGATGAACATTTTTTGCACCCAAAGTATTCAAATAAGCACATAATCCTTCAATTTTCAGATCCAATGTGCTCTCGAAGCTATTCTCAGTTTCCATCCACATCCATTAAACATGGAGTGTGATCAGTGTGCAGTTGAGCTAGCTGCTGAGCGTGGTCCTCATTTTACTGAACTAGCTGTTCGTCTGTTTGAGTGGAGCTGCTCAGAGTATAACATGAATGTTGTAGAAATACTGACTACTCTAGTCAAGAGGAAGCACATTAATGACACTATGGTGAGTTAAAATGTCAAATGCTCCCTACATGACTGAGCATCTCACTATTATATTATATGGATAGTCTGTCTGTAGTCTATTTGTGAATGCTACAAAATTACTGAGGGTTTAGGCTTAGTATTAGCACATACTGATTTTATTTTTTCTTCAGCTGTCAGTCATTGTTGAGGCTCAAAAGTCAGTACTTGATGATGTGTCATCACTGGCCGTGCTGTGTGCTGCTAATGGTTATGTGCTGACACCACTAGTGATTGCTAAGACTTTCCAAATTGACCTGGAAGAGTTGTTCATGAGTGTCATTCCAGTGAGTTAAACAACCAACAGCTTAACATGTAGCTCACATAGGTATTGTAGTCATTAAGCCTTGGTGGGTGGACCCATGATACTGTAATCGAGTAACTGTAAAATATAACTGTAATCGCGTTATCTGTCGTTCATTCACTCTGTCTGTTACACCATTTTTTGCAGCGCATGCTGAAAGGTAAGCTCTGAAACTAGCATCATAAGTAGAACTCAGTGTTATCTCGCTTTTGAAGTACTGAAAGTTGAATGCGAAGCTTAGTTCTTGAGTTATGGTGTAATTTCCTCACCTCGATGCCCGTTTCTGGCGATCTGGACTTCTGTGAAGCTAACACCATTCACAGTTACCTGTTTTGCACTCATTATTAGCTGATACTGCTACTAGCAAAAGAGTATAGTCTACTGACTCCTTCTGCTTCTGCAGGAGTATATGTGCTCTAGATTTCACAGTAATTATTTATCATGACAACTGCCTTGTGTTTTAGGTATCGGAAGAAGCTGGTATTTTGCTTTTGAAGAATTTCAAGCTCAACCTGTACTCAGTGCAGTGCACAAGGTCATCTGATGGCTACAATGCTCTGCATATTGCTGCTGATAATGATTTCACTAATCTCACAAAGAAGATCCTGGATAGCGGTTTCTCTCGTCTACTCTGGGTCCAGGACACTACTGGTCACTATCCAGTGGAGATAGCTCTAGACAAGCGTCATTACTGTACAGCACCACTCATGATAAGAGAAATGGATGATCGGTAAGAAACTGACGACATTATGGGCACATTTGATTTGTATCTTGTAGTACACTCTGTCTCAGCAATGACAAGCAGCTCAAACCAAGAATCAGATTTCAAAGTCTTTTGTTTGCTCTTATAAAAGTCAACAAAAAAGAAGCTGAATCGGATCATGTAAGATTCACTTTTAAGTTTGTCATACATTTCAGATACTGAATAAATTAATAGCTGCTCAGCGATTCAGTCTTGTAATGGCTTGAATCACTCAGCAGTTATGTGGGCCGCACAGTTAACTATTAGAGAGTCAAACTGTTTCATCAAAAAATAACTCCATGCTTATTTCAAAGAATTATTTTTTAAAGCACTAACTGATGATACTAATCATGCAATAGCCTAAAGCTTTAAGTTATTATTATTATTATTTTAATGTTTTATAGATTCAGGAGTGTATCAATGCTATACTGGATACTACAGTGAGTGGTGATGATAAGATGGCTTATCATGATGTACTAGAGGCTGATGAGAATGGACACACCCCAGACAGTCCTTCCTTCAATGAGAAGTCTCAATCGTCAACTGAGATTATTGGAAAACACGTTCTTGAAGTCAGTTAACTTTATACCTCAATCTTAATTTACCACGTTAACTTGTTTATGCAGGAGACTGGTAGTCATAAGAGCTTCAAAGCTTTGATAAGCTACAGGTGGAAAAAATACGGATGGAAACTGCTTGGGTAAGAAAGTTTTTGAATTGTGTTACCAATTTTGTTTGCAGTGATACCTTTCTTTCATCTCTTGCTCATGGTAAATTCAGTCATAGTCTGAGGTTGGGAATATGCGCCATAGCCGGCCTTATTTGTGGACTTTTTAGTTCCTTGCTTTTTCAAGCCTGTGGCTCTGCAATAGAATAGCTTGCTAGCCACCCACAGTGACGCAATTCACATGAGCTCCGCCCACACTAACACTAGCTACCAATCACAATGCTACAAGACATACACGGAATTCTAAAATACTACTTTTGAAGGGTTAAAATTTGGATTTTGCATTTGGCGAATTAAATTTCTGCATTCAACACCTAGACCACTTGTGTAATAAGACCACCTCTATATTTAGGCCACAATTTCGATCATTCTATACATGATTTTGTATAGGCACTCTCTATTAAGGCCACAAATTTCTTCCTACCTGATATGTGATACTGGATTATAACTACAATTAATTTTAATTTTGTGTTATTTACAGCTTCAGGTTCATTGTCTACTTGACTTACGTGTTGGTGTTTGATGCTGCTCTAATTATGGCCACTTCTAGGGATCGAAATCAGACAATCCTAAATATTTTGATAATATTTGCGTGGATTTTGACATTTGCTGACATTGTACTGCAAGTATGGAGCTTCTTAGTGACATAGTGAGACATGTTAAGTTGACACTTTGTTAAAAATAGGTGTAGTTTCCTAGTGACATCTATAACTTCTCCTAAGTAGAATCTGCTTCATCATAATGAGCCGATGAGCCAACTCAATTGCATTTTGTTGTTTTATTACACTATATGACTTAGTCTAGCACGCTATGACCCTCTCCTGCAAAACGAAAAAGGGGGCAGGTCCGATGAGGGAGAGGGTCATAGCGCGTTAGATTATATATTATTATGACTGAACTACCAAAAAGACAGAGAATACCTTTATACACAGATGTTACAAATGCTGTGCTGATGATGTGTTTTCTTGCCAAACTTGATTCGTTGTTTTCATATTTGCAGCAAGTTGAACTGGAAGCTGTATCTTTGTGTCTGGACAAGTTGGATTGATGGTCTGACTGCTGCAGTGACATTTCTGGTGTTCCCATTTAACTATGGTGGAAGTCAAGCTGTCTGGTCTTTAGCAGCTGTTGCATTCCTTCTTCAGTACTTGAGGATGTTCCAGTATTTTGTCATTTTTCGGTAAGCTAGTCTATCATGAGGCATTCACTTCATGCATGAAAATCATAAGCCAAAATTAAACTGAGTGTACTTGCAAGCTAGTAATAAACCTAAGAGAAATTTTCTGTATTAGAATATTTCGTCATCTGTCCATACGACGAAATTAAATTCGCGAAATATTAGCACACAATACTCTGTATGCATTTATTACGATGCACAGTAGTGCGTCTCTATGTAGGGATGGGAGAAAACAAGATGGCTGTTACAATGCTCTCTGATGTTGCTCATCCTCACAATAGCGATAAGATTGGTAAGCTCGAAGCAGTAAAGATCAACTCTCGCCATCTTCCTTTTGGCCTATAACACCTTTTACACAGAAGATACAGCGGTTTCACTACTTCTTGCAATCTAAAAGCGTCAACCGTAGAGCGTAAACCGTGTTCAATCTGAATCACGCAATGTAATAAACCTTCCAAATAAGGCACGGACCACGCTTTACGCTTTTGTGGCTGTTGCAAGGAGTAGTGAAACCGCTGTATCATATCAGTTGATAGCAGTACCAAGCCCACAAACAGTGGTGAAATTCTCCTTGCAAGAGCCTTTTAAAATTAATAATTTTTTAGCGAAACACGGATATAACGGATATGCTATAACGGATATAACGGAAAAACCGAGTTAAAAAGCGAATCAAGGAGAGACTTTCAAAAGAAGTCAGCGACCTCATGAAAATTCTTCCCGATAATATGAGGAGATCAGTGCAACTTGCCTCAGAGAAGGGTTCTTCGACATGGCTCACAGCTAGGCCATTAAAAGAACACGGATTTTCTTTGCACAAAGGAGCTTTCCGTGATGCCTTGGCACTAAGATATGATTGGACACCTGATCATCTACCATCTAAGTGTGACTGTGGAGCCCCATTTTCAATTGAACATGCCCTATCCTGTGCTAAAGGAGGTTTCCCGTCCATCTGCATGCAGACATAACGAGATTCGTGATCTGACAGCTACTCTCCTGACAGAGGTGTGCAATGATGTCTGTGTAGAGCCGGCTCTCCAACCCATAACAGATGAAGTACTGAGTGGAGCCACTGCTAATTCACAGGCAGGTGCACGACTGGATATTGCTGCAAACGGCTTCTGGGGTGGGACCTTTGAGAGAACCTATTTCGATGTTAGGATTTTTAATCCACATGCCCCCTCAAATAGGCACCCTGACCCACAATCCGTCTACAGAAGACATGAGCAAGTAAAAAAGCGTGCATATGAACAGAGGATTTGTGAGGTGGAACATGCCACATTCTCCCCACTGGTTCTCTCAGTCACTGGTGGTTTAGCCAGGGAGGCCACTACGTTCTACAAGAGATTAGCTTCCCTACTAGCCGCCAAATGGGAGGAGCCTTATAACACTGTCTTGTGCTGGTTGCGTTGTCACATTTCCTTCTCTCTTCTACGCTCCTCAATTCAAGCTATTCGTGGAGCACAATCATCTTGTGGACATGCCATCAGAATCCCCAAAGTGATTGACCTGGTCACATCAGAATGTCAAATATCTTGAACTACTTTTGTCTTCCAAACTTTGCCTTGTATTTTTTGCCTTGTATTACTACATATTATTACCCACCCCTATGAGATCCCAGCAACTGAAAACCCTCCAAATTCCTAGACCTCCTTTAGTTGACTCGAACACAAATATCTCTTTCGACAGGGAGTTGTTGCCGCCAAGGGATGCATGGTCTATTAGCCAGTCAATATTGGTTACCCACATCGTTTTGATTATTGCACAGCTATAGCCAACAAAAAGACTGTTCCATTGATCGAGCACCTTCTCACATCATTGCACAATTGAAATAGTATACTGATGATATTTGTTATTGTAGACCTCTGTTCACCTATGTGAGGATTCTTGTCAAGGTTGTCTATCGGGACACCGTTCAGTTCCTGGTGGTGTTCTTAATGACAGTTTTAGCATTTTCAGGAGGTCTGTATTTAGTTCTCAGAGGAGAGCCTTGTACTATTCCTCAGACTGGACCTGTGATTGTCAACTCAAGTTTGTGTCTCCATCCAGATGAGACCGGGTTAGTTTAAAAATGACCGCTTATGCTACACTAACTGCTACTCTTGAATAGAACATTTGGTCATACTCTAGTAACTGGTATTCGTCTACTGGTCGAGGGAGGTGTGATAGATCCATATGTATTTGGGAAAACTGGATTTCCGTAAGTTTTTCACAAAGATATTTCAAAATTATAATGCACTAACTCTGACTGCACCCAGCTGGCTTGGTGTGGTTGTATACTGGCTCTTTTTGTTTGTGGTGTCCATTATTCTACTGAACCTCCTGATTGCTCAGTTCTCAAACACGTATGACGAGGAGCTGGACAAGGCTCGCATATCCATTCAGTTGGAAAGAGCTGTTGTTCTTCATCGAATTGAGTCAGCAGTTTGGGTGTGGGGACTGTACCTGATGGCTTGGCATTGTTGCAAGAAGAAAATAGCCCAACTGGTGAGACATACGTCGTGCACAATCATGTCTGAGTTTTCATTGCCAAACCAAGGTTTCTATCATAAATCGTTTTTCACTTTCAGAACTTTCAGGTTTACTTTTATCGAAAGTCTTCACAGTTTAAACTAAAGCAAGGTCAGTGTCATATACAACATGTTATCAGTACTTGCAGCATGATGGTTTCTCTTGTATAGACAACAGTGCCAGTGACGAGTTCAACAGTGTTCTTTCAAATGGTAGATTCACAAAATGTTTTTTCCACTTTTATAACTTTGTTTGTTTAGAATCTCATGTAAAACTAAATGCTCTACAAAAGCAGCTTGAAATGCAGGCAGAGGCTATTGCGAATCTTACTTCTTATCTGAAACAGCAGCTGCCTCAAACAAACTAAACAGTTACCAACCAATCAGCACACTAGTAAAGCAATACAGAATGACATTACAATGAGTCTATGCACTCCTTGTTTGTATTTTCTTCTGATATTAGTATCTGTATTTGATATTATGCTTGTTTGCCACTTACATTGAAGTTATTTTGATGGTAGAAAACTCAAATGAGCATAAATTATACTGACTTTGGCTGGTTTGTTTTGAAAAATCAGGTAACCATGCAACCAATAGAACCTATTGTACAGAGGCATATCCATGCAGGGATTTGAATGAGCAGTGCTCAAAATAGAAGAAAATAGCCCAACTGTGGGTGACTCAGACAGTACCTGTATAAATGCATATATAATAATCTTATCTGAGTTTTCGTTGCCAAAGCAAGGATTGCACCCTAAATCACTTTTCCCTTATTATTAGTTAGTCACATGCATCAGTCATATCCACAAGTAGCCGGTCTCACCTCCAGGCCACTCCCCCTGCTGAGGAGATGTATGTGCATCGCCTGGTACATGGTCCAGACAGTCTGCGCATGCTCCAACAATAGGGTAATCAGTAAAACATCGTGTACGATCAGTATATTTTAACACACACTATCTTCCTACTGAAACAGGCGATCAATAGCAATGAATGCAGTGGCATGGCGGATCCAGGGAGTTCCAAGGGTTCCAGTTATCTCATGTGAAGCAAGTCATGACTCTATAATTTTGCTGTACAATCCTGTGCAATTATCATGCGAACATAGCAGGAGAGAAGTGACTCGGACTGCTATGGAAAGAGGTCCACTTTTCGTGTCTGGTGTTCACTACTTGATTTTGTAAACTGTTATACTCCTCATTTCTTTAGTCCTCTTAGTTTTCCTCCTCGTTTCGTTCCTCCTGTTTGTTTGCTCATCATTCCTCCTCCTCCCTGTCAATCTCGCTCTTTGTACTGGTTTTGCTCCTTTTTCCATGCGTAGGCGAGCTGATATGTACAGCATAACAATAATTATTTTTAGCTACAAGTTTAAAATTGTTAATAATAAAAAGCCATCAACAACAGGAAAACTAAACCAATGGTGGAAACAAAGACACCTCAGTACGTGCATGATATTGAACTTCACTGAAAAAGAAAAAAGGACACATGTATACAAGAAAATTAAAAAGATTTCTATCAAAATCAAAAGGATGTAGGGTTGTGAAATCTACCACTGGTTCACAATGTAAACCAACAAGGAAAAAGCATGGAATGGTAACACGATTGACTTGCTAACAGACCATAGATCCCTACATCAGTGGCTGTACATAAGATCAATATTTTGTCGTAAGCTGAATGCACGTCAGGTGTCAGTCAACAGCAACTAGCTGAACTAGCTATAGCCAACCACAGTATGCAGCCACTGATGTAGGGATCTATGGTCTGTTAGCAAGTCAATCGTGTTACCATTCTATGCTTTTTCCTTGTTGGTTTACATTGTGAACCAGTGGTAGATTTCACAACCCTACATCCTTTTGATTTCGATAGTACTCTGTTTAATTTTCTTGTTTCCTTATGTATTGACAGGAACATCATAAACATGGTCTGCTTTTACTGTCACATATGCAACATTGTCTTCCATTGCTATGGACTGGTTGTAAACAGCTGAAACCGAGGAATAGGCAGCATTGTCTTTCAGTTCAATAGACTGAGGAACACCTCCTCCCAGTACTCCATAACACTCATTCTCTACTGACTGGATTTTGTCAGGTTCACCTATCATAATGTAAGTGATTGTAAAAGAAGAAATTGATGCTAATAAACATACACATAAACATAATGTTGTTCTTCCCAAACTTGCATATGTTGTTCTTCCCAAACATGATGTCATTGTGTTTTCATTGTCATATCCTCTACTACAAACACACACTGTGCTCAATGATTCAGCAACTGAGTATATTTAACAGCTATTGCACAATTTACTTATACTAAGTTGGTTACCATACTAGGCTACAAAATATGCTATAATTTATGTACCAATAACGTCGACTGATGGCTATTAGTACATAAATAGCTACCACATCCCACATGCAACCCATTCACAACACATACACAACACAGCAGAGCTCAAGGTCACCTAACATCCCCAAGATACTACTACTACATACCTTTGTTCTTGTATAAGAAGAATCCTACGAATATTGCAACCACTAATATTATCACGATTACTACCACAGGACGAAAAGTTGAATTTGAGTTGTATTTGATTGGTATCACATGTATATCACAGATGAAAGGTCAGATGTGACACACTATTGCACTGTATCAAATATGGATCGCACACAAAGGATGTTTGATTCATGTTTGTCAGCAGTCACAGCTATGTCACACATGATATCATATGTGATACATCTGTACGTCAGTTGACCACATGCTATCATTTGTGTATTGTACATGTGTTTCATGTTAATCAAATAAATATCACAACTGAAATAAAATTGAAAAATCACTAGAGCATGGTAACAGAAGTATTATGGTTTTAATCTATCATCTGTTGAAGGAAAATGGTGTACCAAAGAGAAGATCAATAGAAAGTGAAAGAAAAAAGAAGAGTGTATCTGAAACTGTATACGGACGACAAATCAAGTTGTCAGTCCGTTTCGATCTATCGGATCTCATCAGTACAGTCAATCAGATTGAGAGGCAAGAGATAGAGAGAGAAAAGAAAAAGACAAAAGAGTAAGAGAGAGATTACTGATTCCATGGTGCAATGCTTGAAAGAGGCACCAGCGGTTTCACTACTTCCTGCAATCTAAAAGCGTCAACCGTAGAGCTTAAACCGTATTCAATCTCTGAATCACGCAATGTAATAAACCTTCCAAATAAGGCACGGATCACGCTTTACGCTTTTGTGGCTGTTCCAAGGAGTAATAAAATAAAACCAATGTACTATTGCAAATACCAGAGTCACTTACAGGTATGAAATAGCTGGTATTTAAGAAGAGGGGCAAGGCTTGTTATTGATCAGCCCAACACTGTACAAACTTTCTGTAAATTGATTGGCAACAGGCCAAGACCTTATTGTTATAATTACAGGTAAGAGCTAGCTATTATGGTACTCAATACAGAGGGACAGCTAGCTAGTACACTATACAGAGGGACAGCTAGCTATTATGGTACTCAATACAGATCGACAGCTAGCTAGTACACTATACAGAGGGACAGCTAGCTAGTACACTATACAGAGGGACAGCTAGCTAGTACACTATACAGAGGGACAGCTAGCTAGTACACTATACAGAGGGACAGCTAGCTAGTACACTATACAGAAGGACAGCTAGCTAGTACACTATACAGAGGGACAGCTAGCTAGTACTCAATACAGATCGACAGCTAGCTAGTACTCAATACAGAGGGGCAGCTAGCTAGTACACTATACAGAAGGACAGCTAGCTAGTACACTATACAGAGGGACAGCTAGCTAGTACTCAATACAGATCGACAGCTAGCTAGTACACTATACAGAGGGACAGCTAGCTAGTACACTATACAGAAGGACAGCTAGCTAGTACACTATACAGAAGGACAGCTAGCTAGTACTCAATACAGATCGACAGCTAGCTAGTACACTATACAGAGGGACAGCTAGCTAGTACTCAATACAGACGGGCAGCTAGCTAGTACAGTACTCAATACAGAGGGACAGCTAGCTAGTACTCAAATGGACAGCTATAGCTACAGTAGTATTCAATAGAGATGGACAGCTAGCTAGTACTCAATACAGAGAGACAGCTAGCTAGTACAATATACAGAAGGACAGCTAGCTAGTACTCAATACAGATCGACAGCTAGCTAGTACAATATACAGAAGGACAGCTAGCTAGTACTCAATACAGAAGGACAGCTAGCTAGTACTCAATACAGAAGGACAGCTAGCTAGTACTCAATACAGAGGGGCAGCTAGCTAGTACTCAATACAGAGGGACAGCTAGCTAGTACTCAAATGGACAGCTATAGCTACAGTAGTATTCAATAGAGATGGACAGCTAGCTAGTACTCAATACAGAGAGACAGCTAGCTAGTACAATATACAGAAGGACAGCTAGCTAGTACTCAATACAGAAGGACAGCTAGCTAGTACACTATACAGAAGGACAGCTAGCTAGTACTCAATACAGAAGGACAGCTAGCTAGTACTCAATACAGAAGGACAGCTAGCTAGTACTCAATACAGAAGGACAGCTATAGCTAGTACACTATACAAAAGGACAGCTAGCTTAGCTAGTACACTATACAGAGGGACAGCTAGCTAGTACTTAATACAGAGGGACAGCTAGCTAGTACTCAATACAGAGAGAAAGTACCCAATACAGATGGACAGCTAGCTAGTACTCAATACAGATGGACAGCTAGCTTAGCTAGTACACTGACAGCTATAGCTAGTACTCAATACAGATGGACAGCTAGCTAGTACACTATACAGAAGGACAGCTAGCTTAGCTAGTACACTATACAGAAGGACAGCTAGCTTAGCTAGTACACTATACAGAAGGACAGCTAGCTTAGCTAGTACACTATACAGAAGGACAGCTAGCTAGTACACTATACAGAAGGACAGCTAGCTTAGCTAGTACACTATACAGAAGGACAGCTAGCTTAGCTAGTACACTATACAGAAGGACAGCTAGCTTAGCTAGTACACTATACAGAAGGACAGCTAGCTAGTACTCGATACAGAAGGACAGCTATAGCTATTACTCAATACAGAAGGACAGCTAGCTAGTACACTATACAGATCGAAGGACAGCTAGCTAGTACTCAATACAGAAGGACAGCTAGCTAGTACACTATACAGAAGGACAGCTAGCTTAGCTAGTACACTATACAGAAGGACAGCTAGCTAGTACTCAATACAGATGGACAGTTAGCTAGTACTCAATACAGATGGACAGCTAGCTAGTACTCAATACAGAAGGACAGCTAGCTTAGTTAGTACACTATACAGAAGGACAGCTAGCTTAGTTAGTACACTATACAGAAGGACAGCTAGCTAGTACTCAATACAGATGGACAGCTAGCTAGTACACTATACAGAAGGACAGCTAGCTTAGCTAGTACACTATACAGAAGGACAGCTAGCTTAGCTAGTACGCTATACAGAAGGACAGCTAGCTAGTACTCAATACAGAGGGACAGCTAGCTAGTACTCAATACAGAGGGACAGCTAGCTAGTACTCAATACAGAGGGACAGCTATAGCTACAGTAGTATTCAATAGAGATAGACAGCTAGCTAGTACTCAATACAGAGGGACAGCTATAGCTACAGAAGTATTCAATAGAGGTAGACAGCTAGCTGGTACTCAATACAAAGGGACAGCTATAGCTACAGTAGTATTCTGGACAGCTAGCTAATACTCTATGCAAATGGACAGTTACCTAGTACTCAATACAGATGGACAGCTAGCTAGTACTCAATACAGAGAGACAGCTAGCTAGTCTCAATACAGAGGGACAGCTAGTTAGTACTCAATACAGATGGACAGCTAGCTAGTACTCACTACTCAATATACAGAAGGCCGACAGCTAGCTATAGCTAGTACTCTATACAGGGAGAATAAGTACAGCGGAGGGTAGTGTGTTCCAAGTTAGTTACTTACTTTCAAGCTTTGTCTTAACAACAGGCACTTTCTTTTGTATTACACTGGTAGTCACAGAGAGAAAGCAAATGGCATGGCTGCTCCAGCTCAGCTCCCTAGACACGCCTCGCGCGCTTTCATGTGGTAGGCGGAGCCACAATTTTGGCGGGAATCATCTTCAGCTGTAGTTACTTGTCGCCATTTTTTGCTTCAAGTCTGTTATTTCTCTTTGTTTTATTATAGCTGACTGTGAAAAGCGAAGTCTCTGTGGAACTGAGAGTTGATCACTGTGGCCAAGTAAGTGTCCTAGACTAATTCGGGGACTACATTGCTTGTTTCGCCAGTTTGCTCGGGCACAGAAAAATAATGTTACGGTCAGTTTCTCTCGGTTTCTCCATTACAAGATATATTTTCTTGAACAATTTTTATATATACTAGTTATGTAGGTTACTACCACTATGCTTGTTACTCAGGCGTGTTTTACACAGATATTTTCACGTTTCTTTTCACAGGTATTTCCATGTTCCCTTCTCACAGGTATTTCCATGTTCCCTTCTCACAGGTATTTCCATGTTCCCTTCTCACAGGTATTTCCATGTTCCCTTCTCACAGGTATTTCCATGTTCCCTTCTCACAGGTATTTTCACGTTCCCTTCTCAGGTATTTTCACGTTCCATTTTCACAGGTATTTTCACGTCGTTCCCTTCTCACAGGTATTTTCATGTTCCCTTCTCATTGTGTCTTTCTGGAGATCACTATTAATAAAAGGTATGGCTAGTCATGATTATAGCAATGCTACATTCGGTGTTGTCCTCAGAGTCATACCAGAAACATACTCTATTGAGATTAATGACGTCACTATGTTGTTGGCTTAATCTGAGGTCGTGAGTAAGTATAATAACCTTCTCAATTGCTCAATGTTTTTCTACATGTAGAATTCGTTGGAACGTGGCTTTCTGGAAATCACTATTAATTTTAGTAAGACAGTAAAAGGTACGCCTGATTAATTTGCATGACTTTCCTATCTGAACTTCCTCACTCAGATTGCAGTTCTGCGTTTTACAATCTGCTGCATCGTTCAAGCAACCAGTTATAAGAACACTAGAGACTTGACTGAGTGTTGTATGTTTGAATTATATTTATTTTACCTTCAAAACTTTGCTGAAGAAAACGAAACGATTACAATAATAGCGAATACTAGCGAGTACTAGGAAACATAGCCAATATTTAACTCATCTGAGCAACATCAATGCTTCATGTATGCTTCATAAAATACACATGTGTGTGTCATGGTCAGAGCTGTATCACACAATATGTAACTTACTTGAAAACATAGAGCAAACGTGATTCAAATTATGACTTTGTACTATGAAAAGTAGGGTATACATGTATCACATACGAAATCACAGGTATATTTCAAACAGATCACACGGTAATCACATACCATATGCAACACATATGTGCTACACCTATATACCACCATCAAACACCACTATTCGTCCTGTGTACTATTAACAAGACAATGACAATAGCTGCAACAACTCCAGTTGAGAGACCGACTGACATTGAGTGAGATATAGAGAGATCGGAGTGAATACAGTACGAACAATGGATTATCTGTCTCACCTGGTGGTTCAGGTGTGACAGTAGAGGTTGGTTGTGTGACAGAGCTGCTAAGAACAGCATGTGTTGATGATGGCATTATCACTAGAGAGAAGAAGAAAACCATTCAAGAGTTATCACTTGCTAACATTTCTCTATTTCAGTAACACAACCATTATCATCTGTACCTTCAAGTCCATTCCTATCTGGAGGAGGATATATATCAGACTCTGCAGCACTTCTACCAAATGGACTACTAGCACTGACTGTAAACCGATGTCGTCCTGATCGAGTGAAGGGAAGAGCAATCGTGTAGTTCAATAGACCTGACGGAACACTAGTTTGTGTGTCCGATAATACTAGTACAACACTGTTTTGTTCATTTATTACAGATACATTGAAATACATTGAAGTATGGCCAGCAGATACTCTCACTATCACTGTGAATAGTTGTACACCCACAGTAACATCAGTGATCATTGGTATTGATGGAACACCTGCGAACACACACACAGAATGTGAAGTGATCATACAGTCTCACTGACTCACCTGATGTAGCCAATATGTAGTTGGTGGTTTGTCGTTCACTATTACCAAGCTCATTGGTAGCAGTGATAGTACAGGAGTAGTTCATTCCAGCAGTCACATTCTCTGGTCTAGTTGGTATCACAGCCATACCATCACCACACATGTTAGCACTACAGCTCATGCCACTGGCTAGTCCACTACCACTACCCTCCTCCTCACTGCGACATGCCACTGCCACACTAGTGAGAGGTGCTCCACCTGTGTGCTTGTAGCTCCAGGTTACCACAAGCTTTCCGTTGGTGTTCACAAGATTAGTAGCAGAGAATTCAGGATCTAAACAATGGTAAAACATTACCTTCAAACTCTAGTAACTCTCCCTCACCTCCAGTCATTGTCATGAAGGCTACTGTATTACTGGGTTGACTATGAGTGACACCTTGCTCCATACAGGACACGTCAAGCTGTGGAGATCGATACAGCCAGGACATTGGCAGTATAGTTGGTGTTGGGTTTCAGTCCAGTCACAGTGAAGGTGTTGGTGTAGGATGGGTCAGTACTGATGGCATTGAATGATCTAGTAACATTAATGAATGGTGGACTCATTGATACAAGCTCCACTAGAAATGCATTGAATGCTGGTACTCCACTGGTGAGTGGGTTCTGCCAGCGAAGAATAATAGAGGTAGAACTATCATCAGTCAAATTGATGACAGCAAGGTTTGTAGGAGCAGTTGGTAAACCTGAATAACTAGGCACCGAAGGTGCTTATGCCTCGGTGGAATGTTATGCATACATGCCTGTCTGACTAAATACGCTGAACTGAAATACACAAGCAGTAATGAAAGTCTGCTGTTGCTAGTTGAACACTATGTTAGTGACTGACAACTTATAAAAACATACACAATAAACTGCAGCCCCTTTCTGTACAGCAATATATAGTTATGCAATCAGAAGCCAATCAGTGCTGACCACAATTCAACTGGGCGTGTCTACAATAATGTTCAGTACAGCCCATGCATACTAGATAGCTTCCATAGCTTGCTCACACAATTTCTCTGGACCTGTGCTGCTATCCTGTAGTGAAATTCTAACCTATAAGCTTATAGGTAGTCACCTATGGATAGCTTTGCCTTTCCAGATCGCCAGCAACAGCTCGATCGCGAGCCGGTGAGCAAATTGCGCCATAACTCACGAACAAAGCTTCGTATAAAGTTTTCACATGTTCTAGAGCGAGATAATACCGTGTACTACTTGCATTGCTAGTTTCAGAGCTTAACTTTCAGCGTGCGCTACAAAACTGAACCAGCCGTGAGCAATTCACGCGGTAACTTACGCACTAAGCTTTAAAATCAAACTTCTGAAAATTCAAATCCGAGCAAGTATCGATTTCTACCCGTGTTGCTTGTTTCAGCGATTAGTTCTCAGCGAGCTACGAGAAATCGTTGCGACAGACTGACAGAATGAATGAATGAATGAATGAATGAATGAATGAAGCACCTAAGGTGCAGATGCCTCGGTGGAATGACATTATATCCACAAACACAACTATCCACAATTCCACAAACACAGCAACTGCAGATGCATGCATACAGGATTTCTGTACAGCAATCACGATGCAGTGCTTTAGTTATGCAATCAGAAGCCAATCAGTGCTGACCACAATTCAACTGGGCGTGTCTACAATGTTCATTACAGCGCGCTAATGGCTACCTACTCGTACACAGTGTTCACGGTCACGCCCACTTGACACACCTTGTCCTTGTGGTCAGCCCTTTGCTGTCTTCTGGTTAGCAGTGCAATTTCAATAGCAAGCAGGTTGGCTATAGCTGCAAAGCTCCTTCTGAAAACCATAACTAAGGAGCTAACTGTACAATGTACAACACGCCGAGGGTTTCGTGAAATCTGTTCATTCCTTCGTTCGTTCATTCATTCTGTCCATCGAGCTGCAGAGACTATCGCTCACTTCTGAAACTCGGTAAGGGTATGAACAGGCTTAGCACGACAATGGCTTGCAATCTGACTCGTGGATTTTGCTAAAGTGCTTTCGTTCTCGAGTTATGGCTGGCTCACCTTGACGGCCGTCTTTGACCTCTCTGACGACAAAAACGCCCATAGTTGGCTACCTAGGTACTTGTAGATTCCATCTAAACCTTAGGACAGCTCTGGGGGTGCGTAGACATCTCAAGAAAAAGCCTATGAAAGCCAAGAGCAATGGCTACCAAGCTACTCGTGTTCACGGTCACGCCCACTTGACACACCTTGTCTCGGTTGTGGTCAGCACTTTGCTGTCTTCTGGTTAGCAGTATAGCAAGCAGGTTGGCTTTAGCTGCAAAGCTCCTTCTGCAAACCATAACTAAGGAGCTAACTCTACAATGTGCAACACGCCGAGGGTTTCGTGAAATCTGTTCATTCTGTTTGGCTTCAATACAACTTTTGTACAGTTGCTGGATAGCTGCTACTAGCCTGCACTTCCATAGCACTGTTGCTATATGATCTGCTGCTGCTGGATAGCTACCACTAGCCTGTGCTTCCATAGCACTGTTGCTATGATCTGCTGCTTGCCTGAAAGTTCCATGGATCTGCTGGTCACTTCTACTGTAGCTTCAGTGCACATTGCATGCTTCCATGGAACTGTTTGATGCTTCCATTGATCTACTGCATGCATACATGCTGTCATAATTATGCATCTGCTAATTGCAGGCTAGCATACATGCTACTGCACCGAGGCATCTGCACCTTTGGTGCTTTATTTCTACTGCAGCTTACATTGCATGCTTTCATGATACTGTTTTGATCCTTCTGTGGATCTACTATTCTACTGTATGCATTATACGTGCTGTCATAATTATGCATCTGCTAATTGAATGCCATACATGCTACATGTACTGCACCGAGGCATCTGCACCTTTGGTGCTTCATATGTTAGGTTTTTCAAAAGAGATTGAGCATTGATATGACTAGCAACGATGTTGGAAAAACTAATACATACATGTATTACGAAGATGAATATAGTATTTACTTAGGAAATTTGAGCTAAAATTAAACCCCTTTTCTTTACAACACTAGTGAAATTATGCATGCATGACAAGATAATCAGTTGTGATACTGCGGTCAATATCACATGCACTTGCTCTCAAATTTAAAATGTTGTCAAATTTACAGTCAACAATCAAATGTATTGCTAGCTACACTACTGAGCTCAAGACAATCATACAGCTATTGTGGTCCATTATATCACACACTGTGTCACTGGATCAGTTACTGAAAGTAGTAGTCATACTTGATATAGCCACTGTGGCAGTTGTGTGTAAGGTGCGTGTGAGATCCAGAGTTGATCGTCACTATCTGCTGATTCGAAAGTGCATCATCAGCATTCCAGTCGCTATCCCAGACTTTTATCTTGAATCGTTTCCATGCATCATTGCCAAAATATAGGTTCTGGTTCCAATCCGGACTCTGGTCTCCATTCTTGGTAGAAGTTATTTTACGAACAGAAGTTCCTTCTGAATTATAAGCAATGACCTCCACATAAGGATCACTGTCGTTCCACCAACCGTCTCTATCTGGTAGATTGCGACCAAAGCGTATATAGAATCGTAGGTTAGCCCATCTATGAGCACAGTTATCACCACTCCATCCATTGGGACAGAGATAGTAGTCTAGCCACAGGTACCCACTACAGGAAGGGTTAGTACAGTGCTTCACGTTCTTCTTAGACCCAATTGCTGTAGGAGCAAATGATTCAGAGACTGACATTGCGTCATCAAAGATGATGTCATCGTCCCATATTTTGACTCGAAAATATTTCCATTGGTAGACACCAAGATCAATCAGTTCATTCCATGTTGGGTTCTGAGTGCCTGATTTGACAGATGTGTGTCTTGTTACAGTAGAGGTGTGGACAGCTGTGATTCGAACATATGGATCAGGGGCATTGAGCCATGGATCTGTGTCAGGAAGATTCACTGCATATCGCACTTTGATCCTGAGTCTACCAGTTATGCCAACTCCCTGACATTTGTACAGAAAATTTACTTGCTTGATATCCTTAGCGCTAAGGGCAGTTTGTTGCCCAAGTGTAGGACTACCTTGATTGGTGTATACAGTTGGGTTGTTCACTTGTAAAGTGGGACCACCAGCAGAAAAAAAATGTGTTCCATAATGCATAATGGAGCCGTAATCATACTCTATACCAAGCGAGTCTATATCAGTACGTTTCATAAAATTGTGTGCCTGATTTGCAATAACGTTCGCATAGAGAATATTGACATAAGAGTCACGATCGGGTCGAGACTGCTCGTGCCAGAAACCGATAGCGTGACCAATCTCATGCAATGCTATGCCAAATGTATTACAACCTGGGTTTTGAAGGTTGAGGTCTTGTTCACCTCCTCCAATCATTCCAACCTTACTCCAACATCCAGTATTCTCAGAACCAACCTTGATCCGATTCCCGGAGTTTCTCACTACAAATCTTAAGCAAGTTTTATTCTCATAGTCATCCATGGCATCTCGAACTGTCATGGCTACTTGATTTGGAAGGCTGGGATCAAATGTGTAATACACTATTCCATTAGGCCAAAGTCTGTTAGCTAAATTTATAGCACCTCGTTCAGTTCGTGTGCGATTACGGAACTGTTTCCCAGTCTTTAGTTCATAGTCAGAGATGTTATAGTAGTGACGAATCATTTCCTCTGAGATTACGATATCTCCTTCAAACAATTCATCTCTCTTTGTGTCATTCCTAGTGCCGGCTAGTGGTGCACAGTCGGTGTACTCCACAATAGCAGCTAACACCAGCAACAAAACTGCAACACCTGCATATTATAGAACAGTTAAGGAAAGTTTAAAACGTAGATTTTGGACCTTTATAGATTCTGCAGATCATCTTTGCCTCCTGTCTTTGGTCTGATGTGGATGGTAGAATTGAGCCGCTTTTATAGAAATTGTTAAAATTAATTTTTTGAAACTGCTATTGTAAGAGTTCAACTGGTGAGGTTATAGAAAGTGCAAACAGGAAGCGATAATTCTTACTCCAGAGGAGAAAGGGCATGCATGCTATCTATAGTATAGTAGCAACCACCTGGTATTTTGACATGAAAATCTGTAAACATGTTTGTGCTATAATAATGTTTTTAACTCTGATAGTGTGATGATCCCAAATCCTAACAACCTATAATACTCTAGCTTGAATGAATATACAAGCACAAAAGTTACCAAAATGCTAAATATGAGGATGATCATGTCTGATTATTGCTTGCAGTCTCTATGTGTAGTAATGAATGAATTATTTGTTTCCTTCAAAATTTAGCAATAAAATACACATGAAAGTAGATTTGTGAGTACTTCAGTTTGCAATTGATATTCGTACAGCCAGTAAAACAAAAGAGAGGGGGCAAGGATTAGAAAGTAGACTAATTTTTGCTAGGATAGGTTGTCGATTCCAAATTCAAGACTGTCTGTATGCAGTGCATGGGTGCATGGACAACACAATCATATCAGCAGACCATGGCTAGCCTCATCTTGAGACTACAGATCAGAGACACCTATTATTTACAGTAGATTAGGATGGTATGCTGGACCAGATTAAAATCAGGAGATCACATGCAAATTTAATTATGGTAACATAAACATGGTCATGTCACAATCATGTGTTGTGCAGAACAGCCATGTTTCCTTGTTGATATGTCCTTCTTATTAACACTCACCCACCCACCCTGCTGCCCCACTACATGTACATATACATTTTTGTAATAATTATGCCTAGGTGGGCTGTGTGTGTGTTCGCTTTGCTTTCGAGTTATGGCGTGATTTGCTCGCCTGGACTGCCGTTGCGAACGTTCGGGCTTCCTTCAGAGACAATACTGTCCACAGCTGGCTAGCTACATCGCGCTTGATCTGTGACAGTGCAGCTCATACGATTTCATGAGCAGCAATCAATGAAACAAGCGAGCGAAAGCGACTTCAGACTCATCTTGCTGGTCGAGTGAGCCTGAGCGAGCAAGCATTGATAGAGGCTTAGCATGACAATGGCTTGCAATGTGACTCGTGGATTTTGCTAAAGTGCTTTTGTTCTCGAGTTATGGCTGGCTCACCTTGACGGTTGACCGTCTTTGACCTCTCTGACGACAAAAGCGCCCATAGTTGACTACCTAGGTACTTGTAGATTCCATCTAAACTGCAAGACAGCTCTGGGGGTGCGTAGACATCTCAAGAAAAAGCCTATCAAGGCCAAGAGCAATGGCTACCTACTCAGTGTTCACGGTCACGCCCACTTGACACACCTTGTCCTTGTGGTCAGCACGAGGTCAGCACTTTGCTGTCTTCTGGTTAGCAGTGCAATTTCAATAGCAAGCAGGTTTGCTTTTAGCTGCAAAGCTCCTTCTGCAAACCATAACTAAGGAGCTAACTCTACAATGTGCAACACGCCGAGGGTTTCGTGAAGTCTGTTCATTATGCCTCGGTGGGCGGAGCCACGAGGCATACAGTAATCGCAGTAATCGTGCGTGTCTGTCTGTCTGTATGTGATTGTCTGTCCGCTCTAGTTCTGAAAGACGGCGAAGAATCAGCTGGTGGTAATTGCAATATCGACATAACACGTTAAGAGCTCGAACTTGATGGTCTTAGATTTTTGAATTAAAGCTTTGTTCGTGAGTTATGGCGTGATGTTTACCGTTGCTGGCGATCTGGACTTCTCCGAAGTCGAATGTGTCCATGGTTAACTGGCTAGTATATTGTAGGTTTGATCTGGACTACAGGATAGCGTGGCGGGTCCGAATAACATTCAGCAAAACCGAAAAAAGCTAGCTGCTACAAGCATGGCTGCTAGCTTTGTGCACGCCCAGCTAACTATTACACTGTGGTAGCATACTATTGGCTTCTGTTATTTTTGCCAGCTTGTATGACCATTGTACTTTATAAATCTGTTATAATCATCATCTGCTGATGGATTAGCTGTATGTAGTTGCTGTGTGTTGACGGTCAAAGCCTCATGTCCAGTGTGCAGTATGCATGCAATTCCACCGAGGCATCTGCACCATGGTGCTTCATTGTGAGTTATTTTCCCAATAGTGAAAGGGTACATGCAATGAAATAAAACCAAAAAATGATTGTACTGTCGGAAATAAAACCAAAATTGTACATGTTGTACAATTGTGTGATGACAAAATAAGACTGAGCCATGAAAAAAGGGAAAAAATAGTCTAGCTACTTGCAGTTAGAACAGAACCATTTTCGTAACAACCTCTGAGAATTTCCAATACATTTAAAGTGGTACCACTCCTTGCATCGACTGCATTCCACCATCTTCTCATCATAAGAGTCTGACAGCAAGCATGGACAAAAGATAGGTATGGAGTACTTCTTTGTGGTGCTCATCTTGATGTTATTATTCGCCTGTTCTAATGGGAACGGTGAAAGCTTTTGCTTCTCAAAGCACTTGAGTAGGTGTTGTCTCATCAGTGACTGATTAAAATGAATCTTAGTGACATCATCACCCCGAGCCATATGGTACATGAAAGCAATCGCCAAAAGCCCACAATCGTATCCCTTTTTCTGCTGTTGCACCGACAGTGATGTTATAGCCAGCTCTTTGTCTTTAATTGCATCACAGTAGATCATTGCCAGCTGTATTTCAATAGTAGAAGGCAAGTAATCATCTGGATTACTTAGACTGTCACAAGGGTACACCAAGCCATCAGTATATGCAGTGACCACCCAATGGATACTCCCCTTGTAGAGGACTTGAACAGCTGCAATAAAATAACAAAAATGTTATTGACAACTCAAACCAAGCTAGTAAATAAGTACTTTAAATAGTATACCTTGTCTAGTTACTGGAGAAAACCCATTCGTTTGACAGAGGAGAGTAGACTGGCATCCATCAAGTCCAAACTCTTTCTTAGTGAGTTGATGTGCAGCATGCATGTGGATATCCTGGAGCATCTGCCCTTTTTCAAGTGTTGCACGATCATCCCAACTCAAGCCAAGAGTTGGCACCCATGTTGCCATTTTGTCTGCTGAATCTTCCTTTTCAACCTACATGTAGTAAAACAATAATTAAAGCTATCATTCACTGTTGCCTACAGTGTATAGATATAATTGTGTGAATTAATATGTGAATAAAAAGATAATAATGACTTGACAAGCATGCTTACATGCCATCACACTTTATTGATGCACTTGCATTTGACATAAGAAAACTGTCATCAGTAGTACCGTCTGTTTTCTATTAAAATTAATAGTATGATTATTATAATTAATTTTGATAATACTTACTATTTCAAACTTCTGTTCACTGGCAATAGGAGGAGAAGGTACACGCAGTTCATCCATAATTGTGTCAAAGAACTATGATAGAAATTTTTATTAAGTTAAAACTAAAATGTAGGATAAGCTGCATAATGCCAGTATTAAAAATTATTACAATGAGGCTCAACCCATGCAAGTGGTAGCATTATTGCCATACCATATCATTCATATCAATCTCATCTTCATCACTGTCCCCCTCTTGTCGCCTCAAATCTTTGGGTGATGAGGCCTTGCAATTCTTAGCCATGGACTCTGTATCAATAACAATTAGTGGACACTCATTCTTGCACATAGTTTATTACATTAAATTTACCTGTATCTGCTGCCCTCGGTCTTTTCCTACCACTTCGTTTATCCTTCTGCTTCTTGTGTTTTCCTTAGCTGAGTCAGGTTTCTAGTTGATGGCTTGTCTACAAGATCAACTCCAATACTCATCTTCACTGCCATTATGTGGTAACAACCACTCTTTGAAGGACAGCTACAACTTTCTTGAGGAAATATAGTCACTACCCGTGCATTACCAGAGGTTCCTTTTACATTGAACACATGCAGCTTTGGGTCAAAACTGATGTTGTCTGATTCGAGTAGTACTTGCTTTGCACGGGCATGAGCTGAAAGCGGGCACGGCATGAAGCTTGGTCACACCCTGATTTATCCAGCGACACTGATCACATCTCCAGTCATCTAATCAAACATAACATGATAGTAAATATCATAGATATGCATAATAAATTTTAAATTGTTTTTAGGTTACCTTGCTTGGCATCATCAGTCGCCAGGAACTCACCTGATGTAGCCAATATGTAGTTGGTGGTTTGTCGTTCACTATTACCAAGCTCATTGGTAGCAGTGATAGTACAGGAGTAGTTCATTCCAGCAGTTACATTCTCTGGTCTAGTTGGTATCAGAGCCATACCATCACCACATGTACATGTTAGCACTACAGCTCATGCCACTGGCTAGTCCAGTACCACTACCCTCCTCCTCACTGCGACATGCCACTGCCACGCTAGTGAGAGGTGCTCCACCTGTGTGCTTGTAGCTCCAGGTTATCACAAGCTTTCCGTTGGTGTTCACAAGATTAGTAGCAGAGAATTCAGGATCTAAACAATGATTAAAGCATGACCATAAATTATATTTAAACTCAATTAACTCTATCTCACCTCCAGCCATTGTCATAAAGGTTACTGTATTACTGGGTTGACTATGAGTGACACCTTGCTCCATACAGGACATGTCAAGCTGTAGAGATACAGCTCTGCCACTGGCAGTGTAGTTGGTGTTGGGTTTCAGTCCAGTCACAGTGAAGGTGTTGGTATTGGATGGATCAGTACGGATGGCATTGAATGATCTAGTAACATTAATGAATGGTGGACTCATTGATACAAGCTCCACTAGAAATGCATTGAATGCTGGCACTCCACTAGAGAGTGGGTTCTGCCAGCGAAGAATAATAGAGGTAGAACTATCATCAGTCAAATTGATGACAGCAAGGTTTGTAGGAGCATGCAGTTGGTAAACCTGAATAATGAATAGTTTATGAGATACTAGTGTTGTGTATCAATGAACTCACTCAGTACTCGTAGTTTTACTGTTCGATTGATTTGGTTGATAGTTCCACTAACATTGTTACTGAGAGTGTTAGTATAGTTATCACTGCTGACTGCATTAGTGATGGTTAGTTCTCTACTAGTAGTGTTCACTCCCATTAATGTGCCTCTTATCAACTCCCATGATGAACTTGACTAGGATCAGGATTACCAGTGATGTTAGTAAATGCTACCAGAGTGACACTGCCTCCCTCTACTACACAGAACTGGTCATTAGTTCCTGCAATTGCCTCAACACCGTCTACAGAATCGGGACCATAACGAATTTGAGATACTGCATGGTTTTAAACTCACATTGTACATATAGATTATAGTACATAGATTATCATTATCATTATAGATTATAGTGCAACTACTGCTCAACAGTATAACTAACCAATGATTCTGAGTTGAAACATGGCATTCTCGAGTATCTCAGGTGTCGCCACATTTGAGCAGCGCACAATTGCCCTGTCGAGATCACGACTAAACATTTCGATTGTAAGGTTGGATGTAACACCTGAGAGTACAAAGTTAGGTGTAGGAATAGAACTGAGCGTTATAAGAAACTCTATTTCACCAAGTCTAGTCAAGAACCACGATGTCTCGAATGCACTGCCGTTATTAGAAACACGACAGAAGATAGACACATTTATTTCGTTTTCTCTTCTTGCAAGTACGACAGTCCCTCCATTCTCCACATGGTATTGTGGATAGTCCAGTAGCAAACGTCGAAGACGTCAATAAAGTTGCGATCTCCGGCAGAATAGCCATGATGGTCGAGCCATGGACAATATAATACCTTAGGTGGACTGGAAACGCAATTAGTTTACGGAGAATTATACGGAAGTCGCGCTGACATCCTCGTAACGGCTAATGACGAGCGGAAGAAGACGCCGCTTACTGCATGTACTAAAGCAGCGACGCCTCTCTTCTACGTTTTATCAGACGAATGAAAAGTATTCTATGGAGACCTAACATGTTATATCTGTGTGTAAACAGGCAGTTTACTACCCAAGTGTATATTTGCACCCGCAGAGCAAGTAAAATGCACTCGAGCAACGCGATATGCTAAACTTGTGCAGGCTAATCTCTGAAAGGGTAAACTCCTTTGCTTTAGATTTCCATTACTGATTTGCTTCATTGATACGTCCATTGGGTCTAACAAGAATTAAAATCAGTAGTTGTTCAAATCAATAGTTACAGACTCATTCCAACATGAAATATTTCATTTTAGTGCCTGAACTTGTGCAGGGTAATCTCTGAAACAGTAAACTCCTTAGCCTTAGATTTCCATTACTGATTTGCTTCATTGATACGTCCATTGGGTCTAACAAGAATTAAAATCAGTAGTTGTTCGAATCAATAGTTACAGTACTCATTCCAACATGAAATATTTCATTTTAGTGCCTGAACTTGTGCAGGGTAATCTCAGTAGCCACTTAGTTATGCACTAAACAATTTTTATCATGCTCATTGCAACTGGTGTGGCTACTGGGTCCACTAATAGTCATCATAAAATCTTAATTAAAAATCCACACAACAGTAACTTTCTGTTAGCTACTATTACTAGCCACACATAGTGAATGGACCAGCATCTCTCACTCTGTGTAATTTATACAAGTCAGTGTGCATATAGGACTCAACTATTACACATAAACATTTAAAATACAGCATAGAGCTTGTTCTTTGGCTGGTGTCTGACTCCCACTGGCTGACTAGGATTCGTTTTACACTCTTAGACGACATCAACTCAACTTCTGATACTGTCCGCACACTAACACATGCCTTGTTACTGTCAACTTAAAGTTTGAGAGTCACCACTACTGCATAACTCGTGTAGCTAGACGTCAGTGGCGGTACCGGCTATCTGTTGAAGCGGTAAGTCGACTCTTGCAGCTGCCACCGTCAGTTCCTGCTCGCCCAGTAGTTCTCATAATGATAGTAGATTATAGGCCTAGCCAGATTTTCACATAAAGCGTCTTCTTTCTCAAGAGAATGGCTATTTCTGACGGCATTCACAGTGATTCAGCTGTATCCAGCAGGCGCCATTTTACGGGTTTCCGTACATTTCTCCGTTATACCCGTTAGTAGGCCGTTACGAGGATAGGTTTTCAAATTTCTCCGTAAACTAATTGCGTTTCCAGTCCACCTAAGGTATTATATTGTCCATGGTCGAGCCGTGTGCTTAGTGATGAAGGGCGCGTTTTAATACGGAAACCCATGCAGAGCGGACATTTCACATTTTGGCTTCCTGTTTCCACTTTCCATTTTGTAAATAGCAAGGCAAAACTGTAGAGCACACGTTGAAAGATGCATATTTAGCTTGAACCAGTAACCAGAGAGCGGTTGTAGCTCATTCCAGGCTTACAGCGCGATGCTTGAGCACGCGGCAGGGATTTGTTTCGCGAGCCTGAGCGAGCACACCCTTCATCGCAATGACATGCAGGGTCAGTGCAATGACATGCAGGGTACATGCACAGTGCAATGACATTCGTGTACTCTGAAAAACATGCAGGATCATATTTGCGACTGAGATGCACACGTTAACTCTGAAGAATTATTTATTAAAGCCGGAGCATGCAGTGCCGAACACTGCATAAGTTATGATAAGTAGCAGGATCACTACAATCGTACATGGGGTAATATTATCTATGCTACAACTCTGCTGTGTGTCCCAGGATATACAGTGCATAACTGCATGCAGGCTTCACACTAACAATGGTATTAAAGTGTGCCATGTATGCCGCCCGGGCCATTACTGCATCTGTTTGTTACACATAATTCCAATTTTTGCAAATTTCTTGTTGCTTTATTTTTAGTTCTTTATTTGCAGGTAACATGAGAAATCTACAAACTTAAACTTCGTTGTTCTACATGTACTGATAAAATTAATGCTCACATAGAGAGTGCTCGCTCAGGCTCACGAAGCACATGAGGACCAGGTGCTCGTCGCACTGGAAGCCTGGAATGAGCAACCGGCTCACCCCGGTCTCTTGTTACTGGTTCAAGCGAAATATGCATCTGTACCGACTGTCCGACTAGACTACCGGACCAAGCAAAGCGGAAGAGGAGTGGTATAGGGACGAGACTATTGCATGACCACGCCTAGCTACTACATCGGCACGCCCTTTGGTGAGCGACGTGATGGCGGCCACGGCAAGTGACGACTCTGCAGTGGACGAACAGCGAGAAGATGGCTCAAGAGCGGTACAATACAATAGAGCACGCAGTCACCCGTCAGCAGCTCCATATAAAGATCGTCTATATACCTCCTTGTATCGCCTGAGATACGGTAAGTTAGTAGCTTAGTCAGCACTGACCTCTATAGCTGTGTCGGGTCATGTCTTACTGTGTAGGATGGAGCTTCACTAGCAGTGTACAGATGGATCAATCACCTGTATGGATACTAGGAGTATGCTATTACTCGCCTAAAGGTGCCTACCTAACTAGCTGTGCTGTTTCATGATCATTATTGTTGTGTGTAGATGTACAGGATAGTGAGGGAGCTCCAGATCACGTGCTAGCCTTCATGGATCACGTATACTCTCTACCATGGATCACATATCGATCAGGATTCCCAGCTATACAAGGGACATCATATACCACAGACTGTGGGTGGGGCTGCATGCTCAGGTCGGGACAGATGATGTTGGCCACTGCTCTACACTGCCATCTACTGGGACGAGGTGTGTGTGTGTGTGTGTGTGTGTGTATGTGCGCACGCGCGCCCTGGTGGTTTTTCAGTTAGGGTCTTGAGCTTACAACCCAAGGATCATCGGTTCGAATCCCATTAAGGGAAAAGGCTTCAAAGTACCCCAGCCCACCAACCAACCCATCTGTAAAACAGCTACCTGGTCTTGTACTGGGGAAGCAAAGTCACTGGCTGTAGTCATGTACAATAGGAGGTCCCATGGAGGTCCATCATGCGCCCCTAGTACCTGCCTTGTGCATAGGAATCCTGGCACGTATGTTACTGCTGGGTCCGCATCACCACCCGCACATTCATGGCGAACCTCCTCTTGAGGAGGGCAGCGGGTAAACTTTGCTTTTGTGTGTATGTATGTGTGCTTGCATGCGGGCGTGTGTGTCTGTCTGTCTGTGTGTCTATCTGTGCATGCATGTGTTGGTATGTTGATGTTTCAAGTGCAGCGTGCTTGCCTGACTGCTATCAAAATGCCCACCTTTCTGTAAAACAGGTACCTCGGCTATCATGTCTCATCATCCACTAATAAAAGAGTTAATTAAGCCGTTTACTTGCCTAACTTCTGGCGATACTGTATATCGGGTAGTTTTGGTGGGAGGAAAGTTTGACAAATTGACAACCATTCGCCAAAATAAAATTTGTCAAATCTGCTTTTTCTATTACAGTAGTACATGGTCCAGGTGCTGGAAGCCAAATTAAATGCCAAAACACAGTCATTCTCCAAAATGTTAACCTTCCAAAATTACTTGCTATAGGGTATTTAATGTCTTTAGTCCCACCCTTTGCATTCAATTTCACGTTTACAACTAGTTTCCCCGTAAGGAGTACTCTTTGACAATAGTTACTAACTGGTATAACTCTTCAGATTTTGTGTGTTTTACTTGACTTTCAAATGCTCATGATAGAGTGCTGTATATTATAGGTTGACTTCTATGAGAAAAGTAGTATCATGAGTATGGTAGTATCAAAAGTAGTATTGTCCCAGACGCTATATATAATATTATTATCAACGCCCTTGATATTATCTCTCTCTCCAGATTGGAGATTATCTTCATCTGATGTTCATGGTCATACTGTACATAGACAGGTCAGTACTAGTAGCTAGCTTAATGATAGACAGGTCAGTACTAGTAGCTAGCTTAATGATAGACAGGTCAGTACTAGTAGCTAGCTTAATGATAGACAGGTCAGTACTAGTAGCTAGCTTAATGATAGACAGGTCAGTACTAGTAGCTAGCTTAATGATAGACAGGTCAGTACTAGTAGCTAGCTTAATGATAGACAGGTCAGTACTAGTAGCTAGCTTAATGATAGACAGGTCAGTACTAGTAGCTAGCTTAATGATAGACAGGTCAGTACTAGTAGCTAGCTTAATGATAGACAGGTTAGTACTAGTAGCTAGCTTAATGATAGACAGGTTAGTATTAGCTAGCCATTACCAAGGGCTTATTAAGCCGCAAGCGTGCATGCAACTCCTCTCCATAAGACGAATTGTTAGTAAAAATAGACATCCGGTTGCTCATGAGACGTGTACGACAATCATGGACTTTTCCAAGAATCAATGGATAGAACGGCAAGCAACTGTGTTGTGTGAGTGCGAATGACAGAAATCGAAGCTAGCGTGCTCTATTCAAACTTCGCTAGAACTCCATTGGCATGATGACCATCTGGGGCACTACCTACTGTTTGCAACCGCTCGACGTCTTCTTTGTTGACCTAGACACTGCGAGCGATGTCTACGAAGCTGTTGATAGTAGCAGTACAACGACAGTGCTGCTGTTCATCTTTGAGCACGAATATTAGCTCTGCACTTAACACCATTTCAGTGCACATGATCAACCGGAAACATTATGAAAGCTAAGAATAGTAGCAGTTTACAATTTGCCTTTTGTACTAGTTGCATGCGCTCGATATCCTAGACATCACCACTTATGATGATTAATGTTAGCAGCAAATAACCAATGTGTGATACACTATCATTATTTTTTAGATATTATCATGGTTTGGTGACTCGCCTCAACAGCTGTATCCATTCTCACTCCATCGAATGATGGAAGCTGCAGTAGCTCATGGACACCATCCTGGTGACTGGTTTGGTCCGTCACAGGTCGCTGTCTTGCTCAGGTAAATTATGCTATTGAGATGTGTTCTTCATTATCGTGATCGCTAGTATGGTACCAATACAGTGTTTTAGTATTACAGTAGACTCTCACTAATCTGAACACCTTGGTACAGAACCAACAAGAAAACAATTTGAATTAGTGAATTTCTTCGGACTAGTAGAAAATGAACAATTCTAATGATATTTACAACTGAGGGTGAGGTTCAGATTAGCGAGGGTCTACTGTATGTTGAAGTTGCTCTAATGCTGTGTTGAATAATGATATGCATGTGTTGTTTTAATGTACATGTTGTTCTACAGTTTAGTTACTAACTGACTTTATTATTATCATAAACAGAGTGTTAGTATTAGCATAGTATTAGTAAGCTGTTATTTTGTGATTTAAAAACAGTATCAAATGCAAAATTCAATGAAACACGTGATTATGGTGTTCCAATTTTTTTGTTAGGGAGTGTGTTCGGAGAGCGCTCAGGGAACACATTAATATCAACAACCTCAATGTATATGTAGCACATGATTGTACAGGTGAGCTGTCATCAAGACCTGTGTGTTGTTAGTCATGTGGGCGTGTTCGTGTAGTGTACGTTGGTGATGTCCTGGATATATTTACCAATGATCCTGATCAGAGCTTGCTGGTACTAGTACCAGTTAGACTAGGAGGAGAATCACTAAATAGTATATATGTACCATGTGTGAAGGTATGATAACACGCACGCACGCACACACACACACACACACACACACACACACACACACACAATCACACACACAATCACACACACACACTCACACACACACACACACACACAATCACACACACACACTCACACACACACACACGCACGCACGCACACACACACACACACACTCACACACACACACACACACTAACTGAAAGATGTTATTCGTAGGCTTTGTTATCCCTTGACAACAATGTTGGTATTATTGGAGGGAGACCCAAGCACTCTGTCTTCTTTGTGGGTTATCAAGGTAATCAGCAAATAGCTAGTGAGATACTCATCTCTTTGTTTCCTCAACAGATAATACCTTGTTGCATCTTGATCCTCACTATTCTCAAGGAGCTGTCAACATGTCATTACCCGGCTTCGATATCTCGGTGAGTAGTGTCTTATCACAGACTGCATTACCTGATGCGTGTGTGTGCTACAGACGTATCACTGTCGCTCACCTAAGAAACTATCTGTTAGTAAAATGGATCCATCATGCACTCTTGCGTTCTACTGTCACACACAAGAAGACTTCCTTGCCTTCGTTAAAGAAGCAGAAAAGGTACCTCTTACATGTAGCTTGTGCTGCTGATGTAATCTGATATTAATATCTCTAGGTCATATCTCCTCCAATGCAAAAAGGTCAATACCCGTTCTTCTCTTTTTGTGAGAAGAGGTACGAGGAGATGATTCGCCCAGAGGTGACGTCAACCGAGGAGCCGATACTAGATGCAGCTGATGATAGCGATGGGTTTATAGTACTGGACTGCACCCAACAACCTCCATAACTACACTATAATACAATGATAGCAATCTCAGAGACACAGTTTATAATATATATTATTATTATTGTTGTTGTTGCAGTGTGTGTGTTTGTCATTCTTCTCCAGTTGCAGCTAGGTGACGCTTCTCACGAACACGTTCTAGATAACTGCAGGACAGCGTGTAACCATTACTAGCCGCGTTATGACTAGTGTTACTCACTCGAGGTACTGGCAGTGCTCCCATGCGTGCTTCTCTCTCTTGCAGTGCCATGGTAGGTAGTAGTTTTCTTTGCGACAATTCATTAGAGGTATGAACAAATGAGCGCAGTAATCTCTGAGATGGAGCGGCACTCTAGCCTTCATTAGCTCCTCCTGTGTCACCTTCATCTCTGTATCGACAAATGATCAATATCTAGCAATGCACAGCGCCAGCAGGAGCGCGGTTTACCTCTCTTATTGGTCGCCATCTTTGAGTTACAACCAGAGAACCACGCCCCTACACCAGCCCCGCCCAGTGATTAATGGTTATTTTCTTGTTACACCTAGCTTTGTTCTTAGACTAGACACACTAGAGCAGCCTGGGCTACCCTTCAGACGACCAGACTTCAACTGTATATTAACACTCAGTTTAGCCGCTGCAGGAGACAGCTTGCTAGTAGCTGCAGCAGAAGTAGCTAGAGCTGGCTGGGTTCGTATCTTGCGCCTTCTCTCTCTACTGTTCAATGGTGTGGCACCGCCATAATGGATCTTCTTGGCAGCTGTAGTATCATCATCACTCTCTGGTACCAATGGGATACTGATGCATGCTCGTTGCTGTACAACTTTATCTTTTTCATCCTTTTCATGCTGTTCCTTCTTCTCCTCCTATACACAGCACACATGAGAGATGTGCATAACGAACGTCATCAATCACTCACTCTAAGACGCTTTCTGAGCATTTGGTTGATACTAAAGTCATCCTTTGTTCGTTGCTGCATCGCCTAGAATAATATAAAGTCATAATAAATACAGAAGACTGCACAATAGCATGAAATAATACTAAGTAGTGTAAGAAATAGCAGATTACACAGCGCCGATGCATCATAAGCTGTTACAGGTAGAGAATTTGCACTGTAGAAAGGACAGGGCTGGTACCTCTAGAACTGCTGCCGGCATACTTGATTGAGTCGAGCTGTGCGTAAGTCTTTCCAATAATTATTATTATTACTCATGAGCACACAACACACTCATGTATCACAATATTGTTGCTTCTTGTGATTATACTAACCTGTAGTTGCTGGACTTGTGGCGCATCTGTTGTCACTTTTTTATCATCCTCTACGGTGTGCTCTAATTGGAACATTGGATCGGTGGCTCGTTTCTGTGTCTCCGAGTGACTAGCGACTGACCGTGTCTCTCCCTCAGTATGATCCCAGCGCTCATCCTTACGAGACGCTCCAGTAGCACACACATAGTCACTGTTCTAATGAAGCACACACACATACACACTCTCTCTCTCAGTTAGTACGTACCTTGGGGTCGGTATGTATTTCAAAGAAGTTATCACAGAGATGGCATTTCATACGGAACTTGAAGATGGGTGTAGTATAGTATGAACCAATACGTGACTTCTCAGCATTGTAACGCACACCCATACCAACATGAGAGCCACACCCATTGCACCAGATATTGTATGGTAGTTCAAACCTATAATAATGACATCATCATAATAATAATTACGATAATAATTATAATAGCTAATAGCCTAGGACTCACCTTACTACTATAATACCTTGCTTGATCTTCCTGGCTCGTTCTCTCAGTGGGTGAGAGCCACGATATGTGTTCAATGAACCCTAGCACAGAACACATGGAGCACTATAACCATGCAGCTGTACTGACCCGCCATTACCTTATCAGGATTCCAGTCAGGTGGATAGTACTTGTTAGTGGCTTTTCTTTCAGCCTGAGAGACAATGATATATTATAAAGCAGAGTACAGCAGTATGAGCGAGAGTATGAGGCAGCTCACCATCTTTTTCTTGATATTGTAGGCGTTGTCTTGACTGGGTGTGGTCTAGGCGTGGCTAGCTAGCTCGAGGAACTGGCAAGGGCTGCTGCTACTGCTAACGCAATGGAGGAAAAGCACTGCAAGCTGCGTGTGTTAGAGCTGCGTCCTCATCAAGTGCTAGATGGGCAGCTGTTCAAACTAAAGACAAACTGGACCCTGAGGATAACCCTGGCGCCATCACTAGGCGCGCAGCCGGTTCGTTTCTTCACCGATTTTCCCGCCAAGGGCCATGTGTATAAGCGTAGCCACATGAGAGAGCTAGTGTGGCAGCACAAGGGTAGCCATGAGCCACGATGGGATCCTGATCGCTATATAGATATCAAATTGGACATTGCTGGCGCCTTCAAGTACACATACACGACACTTGACCAGGACGATGAGGAAGGGAGAGGGTACGTGTTAGTCAGCCCTGATCTGGGCTATACTCCAGAGAGCATATCGTGTGAGACATATGTTACAAAGCTACTAGGCAAGGTGTCAGAATGGCTGCCTCGCCTCGAGGTGGCTCACCGCAGTGGCTACAATATGGTCCATTTCACACCTGTCCAGCAACTTGGTGCCTCACAAAGCTCATACTCCATCAGTAACCAGCTGATACTAGACCCCGCCTATCTGCCAGCTGACCACACCCATAGTGAGGTGTCTGTCACCTTCACGACCAGGTCAGGAGAGAGCAAGACCCTTGTGGTGGACAGTGGCATGAAGGCAGTGTCTGCTGTATTGAAGCACCTCCGTCAACAGTGGGGTGTATTGAGTTTAGTAGATGTGGTCTGGAATCATACATCATTTGATAGCCCTTGGCTAGTTAAGGTATGTATATATAATAACCCTTGACTAGCTAAGGTACGTATATAATAATGACCCTTGGTTAGAGCCCTTGACTAGCTAAGGTACGTATATAATAATGACCCTTGGTTAGAGCCCTTGACTAGCTAAGGTACGTATATAATAATGACCCTTGGTTAGAGCCCTTGACTAGCTAAGGTACGTATATAATAATGACCCTTGGTTAGAGCCCTTGACTAGCTAAGGTACGTATATAATAATGACCCTTGGTTAGAGCCCTTGACTAGCTAAGGTACGTATATAATAATAACCCTTGGTTAGAGCCCTTGACTAGCTAAGGTACGTATATAATAATAACCCTTGGTTAGAGCCCTTGATTAGCTAAGGTACATAATAATAACCCTTGGTTAGAGCCCTTGACTAGCTAAGGTACCTATATAATAATGACCCTTGGTTAGAGCCCTTGACTAGCTAAGGTACCTATATAATAATAACCCTTGGTTAGAGCCCTTGACTAGCTAAGGCACGTATATAATAATGACCCTTGGTTAGAGCCCTTGATTAGCTAAGGTACATAATAATAACCCTTGGTTAGAGCCCTTGACTAGCTAAGGTACCTATATAATAACAACCCTTGGTTAGAGCCCTTGACTAGCTAAGGTACCTATATAATAATAACCCTTGGTTAGAGCCCTTGACTAGCTAAGGCACGTATATAATAATGACCCTTAGTTAGAGCCCTTGACTAGCTAAGGTACGTATATAATAACCCTTGGTTAGAGCCCTTGACTAGCTAAGGTACCTCATCCTGTGTACACTATTTTGTTTCCTTCAGTATATATTAATACATTATTGCATCCTCCATTCTTGTGATCTTTACACTCCTTTCCTCTCTCTTGTCTTGTTATCGTACTTTCTGATCAATCCTACTACCCTCTCATACTGTAGCATCCTGATTCGTACTATAATCTGGTGAATAGCCCTCATCTTAGACCAGCGTACGTGCTAGATGTTGCTCTACACAAGTTCTCACGTCAGATTGCTAATGGAGATTGGACTGACTCTGGTCTACATGGTCATATTCGTTCTGAGCACGATATACAGGTCAGCACATTTGTATCACTATTATTTATAATACAATCATCATCTGTTACCACAACAGATGGTCCGTCACTGTCTACTGGATACTGTCCTACCTCGGCTCAAGCTATGGGAGTATTTTAGTGTTGATGTCGACGCTATCGTGAAGGAGTTCCGAACCTCTGTATACAAGATTAATGGAGGTGGACATGATCGACCAGATGGCAAGCACCTAGCTATCATACAAGACAGACAATATCGTAGACTAGGCTCTACTGTAGATGCTACCCTCACTATGGAGCTGTATAATATACACTGGTGAGGGTGGGAGAGAGAGAGAGAGAGGGAGAGAGAGAGGGAGAGGGAGAGGGAGAGGGAGAGGGAGAGGGAGAGGGAGAGGGAGAGGGAGAGGGAGAGAGAGAGAGAGAGAGAGAGAGAGAGAGAGAGAGAGAGAGAGAGAGAGAGAGAGAGAGAGAGAGAGAGAGAGAGAGAGAGAGAGAGAGAGAGAGAGAGAGAGAGAGAGAGAGAGAGAGAGAGAGAGAGAGAGAGAGAGAGAGAGAGAGAGAGAGAGAGAGAGAGAGAGAGAGAGAGAGAGAGAGAGAGAGGTGGAGAGAGAGAGTGAGAGAGAGAGAGAGAGAGAGGTGGAGGGAGAGAGGGAGACAGAGTGGGAGTGTGGGTGGGTGAGTGAGTGAGTTAGTATGTATCAGTATGGGTCATATTATCTTCCTGTAGTTCAGGGTCGACATGTTTTGAGAGTCGTATAGAGCAATGCTGTGCTATATTACGAGAGGATCTGTGTCGACTCAATGATGACGTGTATAGGAGAGTACAGGGTCAACTGGAGGGAGCCGTCAATAGCTTGTCTGATTACATACGATATCAGTTCCTGGAGCATCATGGTCCTCGACGAGACCACATCACTACTGACCAGTCCCTCTTCCCTCGGTTAGTCTCATGTTAGAGGACCTATGGTATGTGCCGTGTGCTGCACAGATATTTTTATGTTGTGAATGGAGATGGCTCCTTGACACGGGATGAGGTGGAGACTAGCAAAGGACAGTTAGTGGCTGCTCATAATGGATGGGTTATGAATGCTGACCCTCTCAAGAACTTTGCACTAGAAGACTCACAGGTGTGTGTACCAGGATATAAAGAATTATTGTTGTGATGGAAAGCAGGGCAGTGAGATAATAATTTTCTCTCTCTCTGTGCAGGTGTATTTTCAACGTGAACTGATCGTGTGGGAGGACTCCATCAAGCTGCGTTATGGTTCCTCAGCTCTGGACTCTCCCTGGCTGTGGAACCACATGAAGCGATACACTCAGACAATGGCATGGCTATTCGATGGGTTCAGACTAGATAACTGCCATAACACACCTATCAATGTAGCTGAAAGACTACTGGACGCTGCCAGAGAGGTGAAGCCTAACCTGTACCTAGTCGCTGAGCTATTCACTAGCTCTGAAGAGACTGATAACTATTTTGTGAATAGACTTGGTATCAATTCACTGGTCAGAGGTGAGTAGCAGCATCTGTCTCATTCACTCTCTCTCTCTCAATGATGTCTGATTGTTCTCTCTCTCTTCTAGAGGCTATGTCAGCTCCTAATGCTCGTGAGCTTGGTCGTCTTGTCTACAAGTATGGCGGCGTCCCTGTGGCTAGTTTCTTCAGTGGCACGTCTCTCTCTCCATGTGTCACTGACGCCATGTTTATTGATGCTACTCATGATAATGAGCCTGGTCATATTCTCAATCGCTCAGTGCAAGATGCTCTGCCTAACACGGCACTCACTGCCATCGCATCATGTGCCAGTGGTAGCTGCCGTGGATACGATGAACTAGTGCCTCATCGAGTAAGATACTATCACACTAACCCCTCCCTCTATCACACTAACCCCTCCCACTATCACACTAACCCCTCCCACTATCACACTAACCCTGCCCACTATCACACTAACTCTTTACAGGTTCATATTGTTGAAGAGACGAGGTTGTACACTAAATGGTGTCACACCCCCTCTTCACCTAATGAGATCAGTAGTGGGTGTGGCATCATTGCTGCTAAGGCGATGCTCAACAAGCTTCATAAAGACCTAGCAGAGCAAGGCTTCAATCAGGTACACAACTAGTCAATCAATTTTGGTGGTTATATTAGTATGCTGTAGATATATGTTGACCAAGTTACTGAGGAGATAGTCGCTGTAACCCGCCATTGCCCTGCCACTCATCGCTCATATATCATGATGGCACACACAGCATTCTGGCCACCTCCCTCTCATGCCACGCCCACTGAACAAGCTCCTAACACTCACTATAGTCATGTGCCTCCACTCACCATCCATGGATCAATTACTGTGAGATACAGCTAGCTCTGTATGTGTTCTATAGAAGACTTTGTGTTGTGCTCTATAGGAGATCTATATGGAGGCTAGAGTGATTGAAATCTCGTCTAAACAACAGTTTGTGCGTCGTCCAGACTTCATCAATGGATTGATGACACACAAGCTAGACATGTCCACTCATATACCAGTAGACCAGTCCAAGATGTGCTCATTGGGCCACAATGGCTCTACACCTGAGATAGTATTCAATGATTTCCCACCAGGATCAGTTATTGTGTTTGAGTGAGTCATCTTCTTATGTACCTAATCATCCTCTCTCTCTCTCTCTCTCTCTCTCTCTCTCTCTCTCTCTCTCTCTCTCTCTCTCTCTCTCTCTCAGGGTGGATCTGTTGCCTGAGGTATGCCGTGCTGTTCAACTAGTACGATCATTCATTGGTCGTGAGTCTTCCAGCTCTGAGGGAGCTCAGCTGTGGTCTAAACTATCCTCTCTCGCTACCTCACTGTCTCTCTCTGATCTCAACTATGCTTTGTATCGCTGTGATAGTGAGGAACAAGACGATGGGCATGGAGGAGGTGTGTACGTGGTGCCAGGGGGTGGAGCCATGACATACTGTGGACTACAGGTACCATCACACACTCACTTACTCACTCACTTAGCAACACTCTTTCCCTCTTGCTCTCTCTCTTTCTCTCTCTCTCTCTTTCTTTCTTTCTCTCTCTCTCTTTCTTTCTTTCTCTCTCTCTCACTCTCTCTCTCGCTCTCTCTCCCTTTCTCTCTCTCCTTCTCTCTCTCTCTCTCTCTCCCTCTCTCTCTCCCTCTCTCTCTCCCTCTCTCTCTCTCTCCCTCTCTCTCTCCCTCTCTCTCTCCCTCCCTCTCTCTCTCCTAGGGTGTTGTATCAATGCTCAATCCTATCAGAGTCACCAATGATCTTGGTCATCCATTGTGTGATAATCTCCGTTCTGGTGATTGGTTGATAGGTTATGTTGTCAATAGATTAAAGCATTGCCCAGGAACCCTCCAGGTATATTGTAGCTAGACACACTAGCTGTGTTACTGTCAGTCATTACTTGCTACAGATATCTGATGTGCTTACTGATGTGTTCAATAAGGTATCCTTGCTCCCGCGATACCTGATACCAGCTTACTATGAAGCTGTTTTATCACGAGTATACAACGAACTAGTCTCTGTGTCACTAACGAAGATGAGCAAGTGAGACTGCACACACACACACACGCACACACACGCACACACACACACACACACACACATGCTTACTCACTCACTCACTCACTCACATGCTCACACACTCACTCACATGCTCACTCACTCACTCACTCACTCACTCACTCACATGCTCACTCACTCACTCACTCACTCACTCACATGCTCACTCACTCACATGCTCACTCACTCACTCACTCACTCACTCACATGCTCACTCACACATACACACTCACATGCTCACTCACACATACACACTCACATGCTCACTCACTCACTCACTCACTCACATGCTCACTCACTCACTCACTCACACATACACACTCACATGCTCACTCACTCACTCACTCACTCACTCACTCACTCACTCACTCACTCACTCACTCACATGCTCACTCACTCACTCACTCACTCACTCACTCACTCACTCACTCACTCACACTCACTCACTCACTCACTCACTATCTCTATCACCAGGTTCATCCAGCAAGGCTCTAATCTAGTCCAGAAGCTAGGTATGGGCTCACTACAGTTACATGGCGAGTGTCGCTCTGCTGTGCTACCGGCATCTCTTCCTGGTCATGATATTAGTGGTTCATTGGCTGCTGGTCTGCCTCACTTTGCTACTGGATTCATGCGTTGCTGGGGTAGAGACACCTTCATAGCTTTGAGAGGGCTGCTGTTAGTCACTGGACTGCACAACAATGCCAGGTACGTACGACTGCATACACACAAACACAACATACATCCCTACTGTACTTCACAGCTATCTTCTCTTGTACTAGGAATGCTATTCTATCATTTGGTGCTTGCTTGCGTCATGGTCTAATACCAAACTTATTGAATAGTGGTGCTCCTCGTTACAACTGTCGTGACGCCGTGTGGTGGTGGCTACAGAGCATACAGGACTACTGCCATTTTGTTTCTCATGGTAATGATATACTGCTAGCTTCTGTGAGGAGGCTGTTCCTGTCAGACGAGGCAGAGGCTGATCATGGCCACTCACAGCGTACTACACTAGCTGAGCTAATGCAGGAGGCACTCCAGCGACACTATGACGGAATCAGCTTTAGAGAGAGAGGAGCAGGGTCTCAGCTAGATAGAGACATGACACCTCCTGGCTTCAATGTGGCATGTGGGATCAACCATGATACAGGGTTTGTGTATGGTGGCAGTCAATGGAACTGTGGTACGTGGATGGATAAGGTGGGAGAGTCATCATGGGCTGGTAATAAAGGAGTCCCTGCTACCCCACGGTAAGAGCTAGCTCAATGCTGCTGTGTGTTATAACACTCCTCCATAGTGATGGATCTGCTGTTGAACTAGTGGGGCTGTGCTACTCTGCTGTGAGCTGGCTAGCTAGCCTACATAAGCAAGGCAACTACCCGTATGCTGGAGTCAAGACTACAGGTGGTGAGTATAGCTTGTGTATAGCTGCCGCCATCTTGTTCTGTAGGCTCTCTCTCCTTCAGTGACTGGGCTGCTCGTATTAAGGACAACTTCGAACGATATTTCTGGATCCCTTCAGACAAATCTCAGGACAATGACCAGATCGATGAGGGATGTGTACATCGACGCAGCATCTACAAGGACACCGTGGGCTCACACCATCACTACACTGACTACCAGCTCAGACCTAACTTCACCATTGCTATAGTGGTGGCGCCTGATCTGTTCACACCTGCTAATGCCTGGGCTGCTCTACAACAGACAGAGTCACTACTCAAGGGACCGATGGGCATGAAGACACTGGACCCTGGGTTAGGACAATCATAGCTTACCAGTTACTGCTAATCATCTCCTTCTTCTCCTCCTCTCCCTCTGTCTCTTCTAGTGACTGGCAGTATAACGGGTTCTATATGAACTCAGTAGACTCGTCAAATCGTATGACTGCACGAGGATTCAACTACCACCAAGGACCAGTACGTTTCTTAGTTTCATTTAGGGATGCCCTCTCTTGAGTTTGTTACTCATTCCCTCCCTCCCTCCCTTCCTCCCATCCTCTCTCTCTCTCTCTCTCTCTCTCTCTCTCTCTCTCTCTCTCTCTCTCTCTCTCTCTCTCTCTCTCTCTCTCTCTCTCTCTCTCTCTCTCTCTCTCTCTCTCTCTCTCTCTCTCTCTCTCTCTCTCTCTCTCTCTCTCTCTCTCTCAGGAGTGGCTGTGGGTGACTGGCTACTATCTCAGAGCTCGTCTAATCATTGCTAAACGTTGTCCTAATGTCTCAGTAGACGATGTAGTGACGTCTATTCATTCATCATTGAGTGCTCATGCTACAGCCCTCAGCGAGTCATCGTGGAATGGACTGCCTGAACTAACCAATAAGAATGGAATGGATTGTGCCGACAGTTGTCCAGTGCAGGCGTGGTCTATGGCTTGCCTGCTGGATGTACTCTATGATCTAGTCAACTGATATTATCATCAACTGAACTATTTTAGTCAATATTATCATGCAATGTAGTTAGACCAGTGATATATTATTAGTGACCGCCATAGCCCCCAATTATTATTAATTCAATATGTTTTTCATCCCTTGTTAGTTGAATAAAGCAGTCCTCTGCATCACCGCAATGAATTCGTCACGTGATACCAGTCCGTCTCCATCACGATCAGCCTCCTCTATCATCCCCTTCATATCATCCTCTGAAAGCCTACAGCATGACACAAGTCTAGCTAATAGTGGACCAGCACCACTCACCTCAGCCCAACTCTCCTGCTGACGATTTTTAAATCTTTGAGTGATAGTTGATCATCTCCTGATTCTGCATCTAGTATAGTGAATGCCTGCAGTGTGTGTTGATAATGGTAGAGACGACATGTTGAATTATTCTCACCTCCAGCATTTCCTCGTGGTTATCATAATCTGTTCCTTGTAGCATAGTCACTAGTTGAGTGAACTCAGTGAAGCCTAACCCACCATCATCCCCTGCTGGCTGGTGTAGGTTGTTCATCAGCTTGTGTAGCTTCTCTCTGGAGCAATGGAACCCCAGCACTCGGAGGCACTACAGCAACACAGCACTAATACCAACATGGAGCACGCACCTTGCAGATGTCTCTAGTGCCTCGTATGCGACCAGTAGATGATGGATCGTACACGTCAAACACTGTCCTGAGGTCCCTTAGCTCCTGACCGCTCAGCCCCGCCATTGTTTACCACCCACGCATCCTGCTTGCCACACCCTAGAATACCCTAGAATACCATACTGGCGGTTATGTCGTCTAGCAAGGAGACGCTGTTACGAGCCCTGACTAACTTGACGGCACAGGATGCGAGGCAGGTACAGTGGCAGGCTGAACTAAAGAATGACGAATGGATAGTGTGAGTAATAGTTATCTATAATCGATCAGTGACTGACTCGTTCCGTCGCAGAGTGCAGTCCGCTATGACCAGGCTGTTCCAAATGAGACGATACCCTGAGCTAGCTAATGATCTACCCATGCTGAACGATAAACTGAACAAATTATCAAAATCAGAAATTGGTCAATTTGTTGGAGAGTTTTATCAGGTACAGTACGAGCTAGTGTAGTGACAGTGAGTCACTGACCGATGAGACTCAATCATGTACCATTGCTCAGGATCAACTACTGAAGAAATGTATGATTATTTTAAGAGAGGAAATCAGAGAGGAAACTGGTCAGTGTATGTGTGTTTGTATTTAGTCACTTGCTAATCATCATCATTACACTGGCTGCATCTACTTGTTCATTGGTTACTTTACCCGCACAGGAGATGTTTTGCTGCAGAAGCTTGCCCAAATATGGACTGTGTTCTACACTTCCATACTGCCAACATTGCAAGCATTCTTCGCCACAGTTCAGGTAATAACAACATGACAGTACTGATGCTCTGTGACATACTGTTAACCGTCTGTATTGTTTCGCTGTAGTTGAAGGGTTTGTCAATACGTGCTCTATCATTGATCAGTTTCAGAGATGTGGTGTTACTAAAGACAGCTATATCAGGTGTGTACTGCTGGCTGCTCCAGCTAGTAATAATGTTGCTACTCTATACTAGATGCATTGGATGATGAAGGGTTAATAATAGGTGCTGATATCAAACAAATGCTGCTAGTGTTGCAGAGCGTGCATCGGTCACCTCCATCACCACAATACTTTCAACTAATAGACCTAGTCACTAAAGCGGTGCAGCCGTACCTGTGCATGATACCTCACAGAGAGCAAGGTATGAGCACTGACTGAGTCTGACTGCATTACTGCTCTACTATCCATTGTGTAGGAGCTGAGTCCAATGAGCAGCAGCCATCACAAGCTACTGTCAAGAGATACCACAGTATGGGTGCTACGAGAAGTGTATTGATTGACTCTGAACTAGCTGCAACTAACTATAGTATTCATAGATAGTTGTATATACATGTATACCATTATTCATCATAATGAGCCGCGCCCTAGCTAGCTAGATAGCTGCACACAGCCACGCCTAAAATGTCGTCTCGTTGTTTGCTGATACCAGTTCTCGTACTGATAGCTCAGTCACTGCGCGAGGTAGCTAGTGCAGCTACACCCGGACAGAATATCAACCAAACTAGCGTCCCTACACTAGTCAAGTTTCATGGTATGTAACGCGGATTTACAGTTATTATTCTTGATAGATGCACTGGTGCAGGGATAGCTATGAGTGTCGGTTGGGGCCTAGTAGCTCCTGTAGGAATATCTATTGGATTAATGTACAAGTCAGTATGGCCTGGAAAGGGATGGTTCATAGTGAGTAGTCATAGCTGTACTGATATCATGATCGGTATCTGATCAATCAGGCTCATCTAGTCACCATGCTGACTGCATTAGCAATCAATGTGCTTGGTATCATACTGATACTGGCCCATGCTAATGGTGTCTGGCTACAAACACAAGTACTAAATCTTCCTCATCAGATTGCTGGTATAGTCGCCATAACAGCACTTGGTGTTAATGTGAGTCAAGTTCATTGCCTCTACATGTGCGTCATACTGTACTGCAGCCACTGGTAGCTATATTCAAGCCGGATCCTGAATCTATATGGTAAGTGAGGTAGTGTGTTAACTCCTTCACCTCTCTAGTTGTAATTCAGGAGAGGATTGTTCAACGTTATTCATGGCAGTATTGGAGTGTTTACTGGATTAATAACAGCCAGTATGTCACCTAGCACACACACACGTGAACACACACACACACACGTGAACATACACATACACACAAGCTCACATGCGCTAATTTTATTGCAGTGTGTGCGATGCTACTCGGTGTCCACATGTTCCCAATACTAACCAACACATCACCTGATACTCATCGTAACACTACCCTCACTATGTCAGCTCTAGCTGGGTACACTATAGTGATCGTTGCTCTATACAACATCTATCCATTACGATACCACAAGAGTGAGTAATGAGTAACACCACGCCAGATCATGCAGCAGTGTGATCTGTGTTGCTGTACATGCAGGTGTACCAGACCCATATAGTGTCATATCACTAACTAAATCAGTAAGAGCTGCTGAGAGAGAGGCTACCTTTGCACCGCACAATGCAACCAGTAATGAAGACGACGAAGACGATGATATCAACCTATCCTCTTCTCCAGTAAGTCATGCTATAGCTACATGAATGTTATACACTAGTCTGCTCTACAGGACTATATATGTCGGCTAGTGACGTCAGCATTCAGTTTAGTACCATTGATTGGATTAGGAATGACAGTTATAATACTAATAGCGACATCATAATAACAGCACTGTAGCAGCTAGCTTAGTTCAAATCCAGATCCTGATGTGATGGCGTATATAACCTTGTCTCTCATTGTTTGCACATCAAGGAACATTGGTAGCTTCAGCAAGTGCATGCACGTACTGGCGGTTGGTAGATGGTCTATATTAGGTACCAGTTGGATGCTGAACTGAGGCTGCAGCTCACCGAACCCCAGTAATGGAGGATGAGAGCAACTAGTGACGAATTTGAGCAACAAGCTTCGCTCGGTTTGATCCATTCCCTCAACCACCTCCCAGAACATCTTAATATGAGGGTTATCCACTGATGCTGGTTCACCTATACAGAGAGAGAGGGAGGGAGTGAGGAAGGGAGAGAGTGGATGATTATCTACTCAGGCGGCCTACCATAATATCGTGTGTTGTTCTTGAGGTCCTGAATATCAATAGCTACCTGAGCTCCAGATATGAGTACCTGTAGTTCATGATGATCGAACATGCTCAGCCACTCCTGAGGCACAACACTACACAATCCTTCTCTGAATGCAATAAACTGATTCTCAAGTTGCCTGTTGAGGTAGTAGTCAGCTAGACAATGAATATACTCCATCCTGTTGCTATTGACAACCGCAATAGTGTCTCCATCTGGCTTCAGTGGAACCAACTAACAAACACACAAAGAGAGAGGGAGGGAGGGAGGGAGGGAGAGGGAGAGAGAGAGAGAGAGAGAGAGAGAGAGAGAGAGAGAGAGAGAGAGAGAGAGAGAGAGAGAGAGAGAGCAATAGGTAGTGGTAATAATTAGCTTCAGTCGTTACCTTAACTTGATCAAACTGATTGGTAGTCACAGTGAAGTTGAGCCACAGGTCTTCTAGATCATCATGATAATGTTTTAACCAGAGCATGTGTCGATATATTTCCTGGTCTAGAGAGGAGAGATGATGAGTGTCAACACTACCGTCACCACCGATCGTTAGCTTGCGCAGGAAGAAGTGAGCAAACGGTAGATCAACCATGTGTTGTTCATATAGAGCCTGAGAGAGAGAGAGAGAGAGAGAGAGAGAGAGAGAGAGGGAGGGAGGGAGGGAGGGAGAGAGAGAGAGAGGGAGAGGGAGAGGGAGAGGGAGAGGGAGAGGGAGAGGGAGGGAGGGAGGGAGGGAGGGAGGGAGGGAGGGAGAGAGAGAGGGAGAGGGAGAGGGAGAGGGAGAGGGAGAGGGAGAGGGAGAGGGAGAGGGAGAGGGAGAGGGAGAGGGAGAGGGAGAGGGAGAGGGAGAGGGAGAGGGAGAGGGAGAGGGAGAGGGAGAGAGAGGGAGAGAGAGAGAGAGAGAGAGAGAGAGAGAGAGAGAGAGAGGGAGAGAGAGAGAGCAAGTAGCTAGGTAGCTGATGTGAGCAGTCTATAGTACCTTGCCTAGCAATGCTCCTATGAATTTATAGTGTATAGTAGAGTCACCACTAACAAGATGAACCTATAGTATAGTAATAGTAAGCACAGTGAGTCATTATAACTATCCACTCTCATACATTAGGGTTAGGATACAGGTCACCATCTGCTGTATTCACAAAGTATCCCTTGTTAGGATCCAATCCTGTCCGCAATGTTTCAGATAGGAACTCTCGAAACAGCCCCCCACCATCGATACCAGCCTCTTCAAGACCCTGGGCATTAACAAGATTAACCCTTAGTTTCTTCCGTAAATCTAGAGAGAGAGAGGGAGAGAAAGTGGGAGGGAGAGGGAGAGAGGGGGAGGGATGGAGGGAGGGAGGGAGAGAGAGAGAGGGAGGGAGAGAGAGAGAGAGAGAGGGGGGAGAGGGAGAGAGGGGAGGGAGGGGGAGGAGATAAGGAGAGAGAGAGAAAATGAAAGAGAAAGAGAGAGAGAGTGACGAGAGTTACTGCTATATGTCGAGTGCAGGGCAAACCTGTTTGTGCTAATTCTGAGAATGCATCTTCATACATGTGATTACGACGAGCCTTTACATTAACCGATTGACCAATCAAAAAGTCTTGCAGTGATCCTTGAACCTCGATCCTATCATGAACTATCAGTCGCTGGAAAAACTACAAGAACATTAAGATCATGAAATATCAATGATCATTGCTAGCTGAGCATACCTCCACTCTCTCTCTAAATGGGAACACGAATGGTGTCTGTCTGAGAAGATCAGCATGTGTCTGCACTACCTGTGGGACCATGAGTGGGTGTGGCTGGTCATCACCTGCAGGTACTATAGGGTGGGGCTAGTAGTATACGATACTGCTTACCATCCATATCGACTATAAACAGCTCCATTGGGATCCTGTTCAGAGAGAGACACGGCCATTTCTCAGATATCAACTCAACACGTGAATTCCTGTCATTTATTTGACACAGAACATTCCCAAGATACTGTGTAGCAGTGACAAGATATAAATGATATAATGACGACAGAGAAGCTTACTGTTTTTGCAAAGTGCATGGTAGTGGATGATATAGGGTGTTTGATAGTGTGTAGGTTAACATATACATCTCTGAGACTGACTGCAATAGCATTCATAGTAGGAAGAGTGAAGGGACAATGAGTGCATAGCTCAAAATCATGAAGACTAGACAGAGAGAGAGACAGCAAGAGAGAGAATGATGATAGCTGTTGAAGCAGTGTAGCTGTCTCATGGCGGGGCAGAGGCAAGCCATGGCGTAGAGAGAACAGACAAGGGTGAGGATCACCAAACAATCGATTGATAGTCATGCTAGAGACAGAAGACCAGAGGTTTTGGAGCAGTTGAGGAGAGAGAGATAGTGAGCGGAATAGAACAGTTTGATGAGGGGTAGCTACACGCTCCACTAGAACATAACATAGCTGAGATACTGATGAGATGAGCTGCTCAGAATCCCTGGAGAGTGAATGAGGATGGGTGAGTGTGAGGGAAAAAGAGTGAGTGAGTGTGTCTTACGGTTGTGATAGTATCAGCAATGCCAGTGGTCCATTGGTTACAAATGATATCACATCTCGTACTACCTCTGATTCATGAGTCACCTATCATCATCACACAATGTGAGCAGTACTTGTATGATCATGATCTCTCTCACCTTCATCTCATCTTCTTCCTCTTCTCCAGCAGCTAGTGTTGCTAGTGGTCTGGTTGCTGTGTGTGCCAGTGTCTCTGCCACTAGCCTGATCAGCTGTATCACACACTGAGGGCTGAGTGGACCTATAGCACCATCACACCATCACCATGGTAACACCCACACTCACTCACCATCAGAAAAGCTGACTAGCTCTATCAGACAATATAACATCTCTGGACTACTACTACTACCAGTATTAGTAGCCTGTGAGGAGCTAGTAGCCATGATAGTAGCCTGGTTAATAACTTGCTCAATAGTAGTGTGTAGTAGTAGATATGGTAGTACTAAGTATCGTACATGGTATGATAGAGGAGCACACACTAGCTCTCGTAATATCCACTCTATACTCCTGTAGCAGAGGGTCGGGTCATGTGATATTAGCATGATATGGGCTCACTGTGTTTCCATGACAACTAATGGACGCACACACATAGTGAGGAGGCTGGCAGTGAGGGTGTGATGGTGGGTGTGGCCTGGCACAACTTCATCAGGCTCAGGCACCCGATCCTCGATCACATGACGAAGCATACGATAGTAACCTAGCAACAATAGTAACCTAGCAACACAATAGCAACCTAGCAACCAATACCTCGAGTAATCAGATGACTATATATAGTAGACACCACCCCGTGATGTTGCAGACGATAGTTTGATGAGTCAGCAAATACCTCTAATAATCTGAGGGGTGTGGCTAGTGGCTGCCCTGGCAACATGTACAGGCTGTCACATGACAGCGATAGTAGCCTCCGTAAGCTAACAACAATGGTATCAATCAATGGAATCAAGTCAGCCCATAGCATGACCCAGCAATGACCAAGACGAACCTATAGTAACACAAGACATGAATTCACTGCAGAAAATAACAATGCCTGGTCAAGTGAAAAAAATATTGGTTGCACAACTGTTTGCTTTGATTGGACAACTGTTTGCATTATTACTAGCTCAGAAATACAACTTCTGTTCACTACTAAGCACTTCGTGAGTTGTTTGAATTGTTAAAAATTGGTCAGAAAATGACGGTGACCAGCAGCAGTTATTTTGTTACACTGTAACAGGTTGTGAGCCATCATGGATAATGGCATTAATAGTGAAGATGAAATGAGAAGGTGTGAGCTTGCATGTGTGTTAGGTAGCTCACCAGACGATGATGATCATGTTTATGAGAATAGAAGATAAAGAGAAGTTGAGTAGACGAGTGGATTGAAGGAACATGATGGAGATCAGTGCTATCAAACCGGACCCTTAGACTATCATACTAGAGAGAGAGTGAGAGAGTGAGAGAGAGAGAGAGAGAGAGAGAGAGAGAGAGAGAGAGAGAGAGAGAGAGTGAGTGAGAGAGTGAGCGAGTTAGTGAGATCAGCATGATAGCCTACGTACCAAATGTCGTCTCACACGGTGTCCTCTATATAGTGACTGGAACACAGTGGCTGCTTTAGTGCGCTGCCTCTCTCTCTGTGAGTGGTATGTTATACAATCCAGCTAGCCATGCAGGTGATGTCCCATACCTCTCTCTCCTCTCTCAGTTTGTAATTTCGCCTCAGCAAGATGGCAGACTGCTCTTCCTACAGAGCAATGATAACCAGGTATAGCTGTTGCATGTCACGCACCTGTCTACTCGCTCCTCGCATGGTGACTACGGGTCTAGAGCGATACTGACCAACGAACAAATCGACCCTCGGACTAGCCATCATGTTGCAATACTAGGAGGCGGGGTCGACACGCCCACACCGATCGCGAGCATGTTGAAATGCAAGAGGAGAAGATGGACAGTAAGAACAACACTAGCTGTATAGCCACTGACTGTCTCTTCATTCTCTCAGGTGCTCGGGATAGCTGTGGTGGTAGTGATGTTTGTACTGAATGTCATCTTTGTAGCTGATCTAACAGTCAATCACTCTGCTGGCTCCAGTGAGCCATAGTTAGCTGTGTGATGATCCTCCGTCTCTCTCTCCCTCTCTTTCTTCCTCTAGGTCACCAACACAGTGTGTTAGGCTGGTTACTGCCCACCCAGCCCCCTCATGAGGGACCCACTAGGTTCATCAATGTTAAAGTATTATCCAGTAAGAGCTTAGTGGAGGTCACTGTAGATGGCAGTAAGGTACACTAGCTATTTAGTCAGGACTAGCGTCGCTGTAACTCACTCCATGATGATACACAGGTATACTCAGAGGAGAGTCGTCGCGGCATGCATGTAGTGATATTGAATCAAGTTACTGTGAGTGTGTGTGGGTGACTGTGATGATATTAACCACTCCTACTCAGGGGCGAGTCATGGCGTCACGTGTGTTTGACACATACTCTCCTAAAGCAGATGTTGGTCTGGCTTCATTCATAGACACTGTCTCTATCGGACGAATATTCTGCTTTGCTGTCCTAGTGAGTACATGCATGCGTTATGAGAGAGAGAGAGAATGTGTGTGTGCTTTGTGTAGGATGAGGCATCATTTCATCTCACTGAAGTCGGCCATAATGCTGTCTCTACTCTTGGCAGTAATCTCATCAGTAAGCTATCAATGATGCAATCTCTCCTCTCACTTTCACACATTCACTCTCTCTCTCTTTTCTCTAGAATCTCTTGGTTGGAGGGACACCTGGTCACTAGTGGCTCGAAAGGGCTTTAATGCATTAGGAGAGGATATTGGAAAATCAGTGAATACAGCAACATGGGGTGATCCAGTCAACCTGCATGTGTCCTTCCCAGCAAGTTCTGTAAAAGAAGGTAATCACTCACTCCTCATTCACTCACTCATTCATTCCCTCATTCCCTCACTCCTCATTTGCCCATTCACTCTCATTCTCTTCCTCATGCTACAGTCTCTCAGTGTGATTGGCCTGAGACGATCGAGAATGTTAGACGTCGTTCATTCTGTGCTCAATACGAGGGCTATGGGTCGCTCTGTCATTGTTCTAATCCAACACAACTACACTTACACCCTCCACCAGTAAGCCCCACCCACTAACCACACCCACTATCATCTCTATACACACAGCTACCATCTAGTCGTGTGGCTGACCTACCTGTTGCTATTATAGCTAGTAATAGACCTCTCTATCTGTTCCGGTAAGCTAGCTGTGTACTCCTTGTTGCTGCCCTCCGTTATGATGCTATGTTCTACAGTATGTTACAGCAGCTGCTAGCTACTGCCGGTGCCAACACTACCTCCACTACAGTGTATATCGATGGGTTTTTCCAGGAACCTGCTGATGTAGCCGCACTGTTTGGACTGACCGCCATTAAGGTATCTGCATCAGTACTCATCCCATGAGCTAGTTATCATTAATGCTTACTGTAGCATGCTCCTAAGAGCAAGAAGAATGGACGAATATCACAGCACTATAAATCCAGTCTCAGCTCTACATTTTCAAGATTCCCGGTACGTCCTGTGTATGATCTATCTACTCTGATTTATGTTGTTGCCCATATTAGGAAGCTGATTTCATGATCATTATTGAGGAGGATCTGTTAGTAGCTCCTGATTTCTTCAGGTATCAGTATGTGTCATGATGTCGGTTCACGTCATCTTGTCGATGATCATTAGCTACTTTAGTCAGTTGAAGCACCTACTAGTAGAGGACCCTACTGTATACTGTATATCAGCATGGAATGACCTCGGCTATCAGCACTCCTGTGAAGACCCTGCGCTACTCTATCGTATTGAGACCATGCCGGGACTGGGATGGTTAGTAACCCCGCCCCACTAGCTCCACCCACTCACTCATTCTCAGGTTACTCAGTCGCAAGTTGTTTAAAGAGCTAGAACCACAATGGCCGAGTCCTGATAAGGTAGAATTGTAGCCACAACAAGGTTACTCTCTCTCTATCTCTCTCCCTCCCTCCCTCCCCCCTCTCTCTCTCTCTCCCTCCCTCCCTCCCTCTCTCTCTCTCTCTCTCCCTCTCAGCTCTGGGATTGGGACATGTGGATGAGGACTGATTTTATACGGAAAGGAAGGTACGTTCAATGTCTGTTTGTCACCCTGTCATGCACGCTTACCTTATAGGGAATGTATCATACCTGATGTATCTCGTACATTTCATTTCGGTGCTAGTGGTCTAAACATGAACCCGTACTTCCAGGTAGGTGTGGTTGTCACATGACAATCACAAAGTGTTGGTGTCATATGAAGATCATGTGATACGTATAGGAGATGTATTTTAAGAAGCATGTTATAAATAGTGTTCCTGAAGTAGTCATGAAGGATATTGACAGGTCAGTGTTGATATGATGATAATATCATTGATCACTGTGTTAATACAGTATGAGTGCTAAAAGATACGAGGTGTTAGTCCGACAACTATTAGAGTGAGTGATACTATGATAGCTATGAGTCAACTAGCTCGCTCTCAATATAGGACAGCTATTGTACTGGATCATACCAAGGATCCATGCAGTAAATCATTTATACCTGATACGACAGTAAGCACTGCTCCTAGTCCTCAGCTCATGATAATGACCATATTGTCGTGTTAGGGTAAAGTGTATGTTATGTTTATTGAAATGCACAGACCGAATGATTTTGATCACTGGATGAAACTAGCCAAGGTAGGCACACACACACACACACACACACACACACACACACACACACACACACTGTCTGACCATTCCTACTTCTCTCTCTCTCTCTCTCTCTCTCTCTCTCTCTCTCTCTCTCTCTCTCTCTCTCTCTCTCTCTCTCTCTCTCTCTCTCTCTCTCTCTCTCTCTCTCTCTCTCTCTCTCTCTCTCTATCTATCTCTCTTCAAGTGTCTTCACTTGTGGGATCTTGATGCTAGAGGATTCCATAAGGTACTGTGAGTGAGCGAGTGAGTGAACAGTTGAGTGAGTATTGATCTGTGCTAGGGTATGTGGAGGTTCTGGCTTGGTCATAATCAAGTGATCGTATTGGGAGCTCCTTATTCACCATATGCAAAGTGAGCCTCTCACTCATTCTTTCTACTCACCACTCTCTCTTTCTCTCTCTCTCTCTCTCTCTCTCTCTCTCTAGGGACTTCTTGCCAGCCAATGTCAAACCGTTCTCACTAGCAAAACCTCGCCAGAATCAGTGACAAATCAATTTTTAATTATATTTTTATTCAGTTCATTGTTTTTTTACTAACTTGCTATAATGAGATTCAATGCTGTCTGGTTACTAGTATAGAGAGGTGTGATCATACATATGAATGGTTGTAGACTTATTTATAGGTGATGAGAGTCTTGTTGTACAGCGGTTTTATTATTTCTTACAAGGAAGATTTGAGTGTAAAGCTTCACCTTGCAGTCACTGATGTGTCAAGTCGCATGATCAAAGACATTTTAACGCATTAGTGCTCCACACTTTACGGTCTACACTTTATCTTTGCAAGAAGTAATCACTGTATTGTTGTCTAGCTACTGTCTAACCAGGTACACCAACTCTTGGGTACACAATATTTGACTCCATCTCTACTCACTCTTGACTTCATTATCGAACAAGAATCAATTTAAAAAATAATTTAGAAATTTTCAGTTCTAACCTCTGCAAAGATCCCTTCTCGTCTTGAGCCCACCCATCTGTCCTTTAATGGCTCTCGTCCTGATGGTGTCACTATGGTCCCTTGGACAAGAGGAAAGTGCCTTGCTTGGGATGCTACCTGTGTTGACACCTTTGCCCCTTCTTACCTGCCTTCTGCTGCTACTGATGTGGGATTGGTTGCGGACAGAGCGGAAGAAAAGAAAATAAAGAAATATGCTAATCTTCAAAGAGAGCTCTGTTTTTCCCCTATTGCGTTTGATACCATGGGGGTTGTTGGCTCTAAATCTATGCTGTTTTTGAGAGACCTTGGTCGTCGTATCCGTGCCACCTCTAACGACCCCAAGTCATTTATATATCTTCTCCGCCGTCTTGCTGTGACTGTCCAAAGAGGGAACGCCATTTCTATCTTAGGAACAATTGCTTAAATTTATTTTTATTATTTTCTTTTTTTTTTTTTTTTGTGTTCATTTTGGGTTTTTGTTGTTTATTTCTGCTTTGTATTGTTTGCCTTATTTTCTGCCTCATTATGTAAATCTAACTACAAAAAAAAAAAAAAAAAAAAAAAGTTCTATTCATAATAAAAATAATCAGTTTCAATGTTTCTTACTAAGTGAGGTTGTTGATGGGTACTTGGCTGCATAAACTTCAGGATATACCTTCTTAAACTATAGAGAAGGCGTGTGAATGCATGATGGTTATAATGCACCTCCGAGCTACCATACCTGTTTAAGATGTCTCTTCCTTGTCTTGCTGGACATATTCTCATTGCTAGCTATGGTATCCAATAGCTGTGCTATCTCATCGTGTGACGATGCTTGGGCGCTGTATTGCTGGGCACTGACCCTCTGACAGTAGACTGGTTCCCTCCTCACAGGACAGCAATGGAGTGATTCAGCCTTAGGTAGCTCACTAACCGATCGTCTAGACTCAACCTCTCTCTTGATATCACACGGCACGGTGAATATAGTGTGATAGTGCTGCGCCATGAACCATACCACATCACTACACGATGATACCATGTCACTGCAGTCACCAGGAGCTGATAGCTGTTGATCACTGTGATCAGGTGATCTGAGTATAGCTGGAGCCAAGGCCTCTAGTAGCTACACGAGAAAATGAGACATTGCTCTGCATGTTAAACTGAACAAGTGATGTTTCACGCAATCCTGTGCTGCTAAGACGAGTACGAGTGTATGTTTAAATGACTTAATGTCACTTACTGACCATGTCTCTGTTAGACTGACGAGAAGAGAGAGTAAGTGATGTATTAGATGAAGTCTTGCTAATGAAACGCAGTGTACGATGTAGCTTAACACGATTGCTCTGGACCATCAGCAGGCTTGCTAGCTGTAATATAGCTACAGCTCTTGCAGACTGCTCACTACTGCCGCGTATCAATCCTACAGTATGATCCATATAAATTATGATATATATACACACTGCAGCTTACCTAGTGTAGCCATGTGGAGCTGATATAACCTACTGTCCACCATTGGATGAGGTAGTGTAGTGAAGTATGCTGTCAAGGCCTCCATCACATCACTACCAAACCCAGGGTAAGGTGAGGGACGATCATTACCACCAGGCCCTACAGTAACACATGATCAGTGATAGCTAGCTAGCTAGTGCTGGTCGCTTACATTTAGAGAGACACTTAAATGCCATTATAACCCAGCTGGGTAGATCATGTTCAGTGGGTGTGGCACTCTGCCCACCAGCAGTAGCAGCACTAGTAGCATTCACTAGTTCACGAGGTAGCCCGGGTACAGCTCTCAACCTACAGTGAATCAATAGAGAGTTTTAGTTAGCCGTTTACGCCACATGGCTGAACGTCAACAGCTGGTACAATGACGTCAGCGATGAGGGCAATCTAGTCGTGTGTACAACACTGTAGTGCACACAGTATTTTGCAAACGCTTGTAAAACACACAAAAACAGAAACTTAAAGCATTGCCTTCTTGCTAGCTTGTAACTAACGTGCAGGAAACCTAGAAGCGCCACTTCATTTACTAGTAGCGTAGGTGAGTGAGAGGTGTGACCATGTCTTTGAAAACCATACGGGAAAACCAGGTGCCACCCAATGTAACGAAAAAATTGAACGCGAGGCTGGGGTTAACGGCAGATCACGTGCTAATTTCTGATGTTGCCACTGCCAGACGTTAGCCGTTGGTGCAAATAAACGTGTAACTAAAACTCTCCAATGAATACTAGCCAACAGCTAAAAAAAATACATACCGCGATAATGTGACAACCCTCCATACTGCTGACACCTCATGATCAGTGGGTGTGGTCAGTATTTTGCTAGCTGATGAAGGAGTGGGCGTGGTTAATGTGTTAGTGTGTAGCTCAGCTAGACGTGGACGAACAGCACCAGCGCCAGCAGGAGTGGGCGTGTCATCTAGATAGAGAGAAATTTAATTTGCTCGCTCATTCACACCCTCCCTTACTCTCACTCACACCTCTCACTCACCTGTGCTACTAGTAAATGAAGTGGCGTGAGTGTTAGCAATGCACTGATCCGCAGCCACACCCTCTTCATCTGGAGCCACGCCCAGTTCTTCATCATCCAGAAAGTTGAACGGACCAGGTATGGTCACGAACCGATAGAGGCGTGGTCCATCCTCAAAGCCTCTCATCTCCTTGGTCTCCCTCACACTCTCTATTACATCACTGAGCACGAACTTGTTCAGTAGTGTCACAGCCTATTATACAGAGAAGATCATGTGATCTCGCCAGCTAGCCACTCACCTGGTCTCTGACTACAGTACCAAACAGGCCTGAAGCTTGCAGGTCGTGCAGTAGCCATTCTGCTGCCTCGTACCCGCTGAAACAATCGTCATAATGACGCATCCTCACTCTCCTACGACCACGAGGCATGTTCCCGCGGAATCGCTCGATCACTTGCCGCCACTACATGGACGAACTATGATAATAGTGATCAGAGGCGTTATCTACTCGTACCAGTTCTGTAGCTGTAGTGGCTGCGCTATCAGTACTGCTGCTGTTGTTTATAGCTGCCATCACAAGTTTTGAAATGTCCCGCTAGAGGGCCACGCCCTTGTTATGACCACGCCCTGGAAGCACATGGAGCTGGAGTTGGATACGAGGTTGGATATCAGGAGGCAGGCGTCGGGGAGCAGCCTGGTAGAACATACACATATAATGATACTGAGGTGTATGCTCAGGATGGGATCCAGCTGGTTAATAGATTTTCCGCCAAGGGACCTACACAGTACAGGGAGTTTCAAGAGGAATGGCAGGAGAGTAAATCTATTATATCCATTGCCTTGGTAAAGATGATGGCAACAAGAACCTCATTACTGAGGTATTGCTTTCAGCTATGAGTGATATAGTGGTAGATGAAGACAAGCCATTGATAGAGAGGATCGGGGCAGTGTATGTGTGGTATGCCATGTACCACACGCAGATCACAGTAGCTCCTGTTAACATACGGTTGAGCCAATCTGATTGGTCAGTGTTATCATCCCTCCATAACCATCAGCTCAAGGGCACACAAGCTGGTTATATTATTAATAAACTACACTCTGTATGTGCTTTTCATCTGTGCTACGGTAGAAACCGCTTCTATCCTGGCTTGCATCGAGAGGCAGCAGCTAGAGACACTGTGAATACTGTTAAGAGACAATTACTGAAAGATGACTCACTGCTCATACAATCATTGAGAGGAGTGGAACAACTACAGCTACAGTACACTGCCATGAAGGACTCACTAAAGGAACACCTACTACCTCATCTACTGGAATCATTTGGGTTTGGTAACTTACTAACACCAGAGAGGATCAAAGAGTTGTCACACCCACCTACCAGCACACAGGATGACGTGGAGGTGGAGGAAGATATAGAAGCATATTGCAGGATGCATACACAAGTTCACCAAGCACTAGTTGGAGATGATAATGATGGACATGACCTCTCTTTTATCGACTGAATTGATAGCATTCTCAAATCCAACACTCGATGGAAAAAAATTTGCATCATCATACACTGGAACTGAAGAATTTCTTGCATACAGATAGCAGTTTTGAATTATAATATCAATATTGTTATTCACTCAAGAGTTTATTATATGCAGTGCTTGGTCGTTAGAAAAGCTTTATAGTGATTCAGTAACCAACATGAATTTTGGCATAAAACTTTGCCATCGCATGCTGGATCTGGACATCTTGCTCTACGACGCGTAGTGCTATGAATTTTTAACCCTCGGCGCATGCGCGAGGGTTACGGTACTTGCTCTGTCATTCATTCATTCATTCATTCATAATTAGTGGTGAGCGACCTTAACAAAATTTAAAATGAGAATTATTGTGCTGGTCATTTTCTGTTTTCTCTTTATTTTGAAGTTTAGTGATGAGGACTTTCAGACTAGTCTCTTTGTTTATCTTGAGGTATATTCTCTTTCGAACAGTAATAATATCATTTTCTCATATCTTTCTCTTTATTCTGAAGTTCAGTGATGAGGACTTTCAGACTAGTCTCTTTGTTGATCTTGAGGTATGTTCTCTTTCGAACGGTCACTTTAGTTATCCAATGTGGCAGGAGAGAGAGGAGTAGATGAAGATGCTTCTCGACACTGCCGGCCTAAAGAAAGATAATGCATTGTGTTACAGCAGATAGTTTACTTGATGGCAGTCCTGAAGAGTGGCTTTCTGATAACTTGTCTACTACAGCCTCCCAGGTAAGTGCTGGCTTCTTTTCCGCTACAAAATATCTGAACATCATTGTCAAGATCAGCAACACATTTTAAAGACAGTTAGATGGAACGAGAGGATACATTCTCAGTATTCGACACACATTTCAGCTAATCTGCTACACATCTCTAGTTGCTGTTCAACTTCAGGACTCCTAGTCATGGTAGCTGCTGCCTTGGCTACCTCTTTCTGTCGAACCTGTAGCAGTAGACAATGATAACCGTAGAACACAACCTATGACATGTTAGCATTACCCTCTCTAGTAATGCAGATGACACTCCCTTCAGTGGATGATGGGTAGGAGCAGAGGTCGAAGGACTTGTTGAGTCCTTTGCCTGTGAGTCATTCAGTGAGTGTTGTTGTGCAGTATTCTCCAGAGCTTGCTTCACACGTGTTGTGAACTTGTTGTGTGTAGCTGCTAATACATCACTGGCTGTAGAATACTTTTCTGATAATTATACTATTGTGTGAGATATACAACAAACATAGCAACATTGGTTGGTATTTTCACACAATGCACATGTATTGCAGTCTACCTAACTGAGGAGAAGAGGGAAGATGATCCTCTTCTACATCAGGAATAGTGTTGAGTGGAAACAAAGGATGCCAGCGAAACAGCTTGTCTGCAGGTATCTCAACTGGAGGATCAAGTGAAGCCAGGAAATCCTAAGATTGGGTATAGATAAACAAACAACTCTCCCCATCTCTCTTACTTTGTGATGTTGTAATACAACACAAGTTATTCTGCTTCTGAACTCTTCTTTCCTGTTCATCAGTACAGTGATGTTGAGGCTGTCTCCTGCAGGGAGGGCTTCACCATCCTCACCAGCAGCTTCCACTGTTAGCTGGTATTCAGAGTATCTCTGATGACCATAGATTCCTGGAATGTTCTTCTCTTGTTTAAATAGTAGAGCTTCAGGAAATATTGTTCGGATACGAGCAAGGTCTTTTTTGTTGAAGTTTCTAAAAAATGCAAAGCCAATATCGATGAACAATTACACACTCTTAGATAATGAACACTTGATGGCTCATTCTATAAATACATGATCAGTTTATAATAGCAGTGCATTAAGGTGGCGGTGCACTTAGTTAATATTCAACACCCACGCAACGTGTGTTTTATTAATAACTGCACTTTATAACTACAGCGATTTACTTGGAAATAATACATGAAGCGTCTGTGGCTGCTATCTCGACTGTCGATCTATTGCTCGACAGTCGAGATAGCAGCCACAGACGCTTCATGTATTATTTCCAAGTAAATCGCTGTAGTTATAAAGTGCAGTTATTAATAAAACACACGTTGCGTGGGTGTTGAATATTAACTAAGTGCACCGCCACCTTAACCCTTTAACTACTAAATTATCTTGCTGAAATTTTAACCTCGTAAATGCTGACCACTTCTATCGTGAATATCTCGTGTGTCTTTTGTGCTACTGGTCTCAAATTTGCATCCTTTTACGCCAGTGAGTAGCCGAAATTGCTCACACTCAAGTCGGTAGATATGCCCCTCCCACTTCGAAAGTGAAGCCGATAAAGTGCAGCGACCTCATCAAATTTTGCTCAAAGTTAGTACTTTGGGGCTGGCTACTGAAAAGTACATGTAAATAGCAGTGGTTTTGGTCAATGTAAAATGTAGCCCAGATCATAGAGAATTCTCAAAAATGTGTTTTCCGAGCACCCGAAGCCATAAAATGTCCAAATTTTCTTGGCAGCCATTTTTTCCCCCCTAAAATGTTGTGAAATTTGCACTGAAGCCATAGAAATGCCGAAGCCAATACGTTTAGCTCAGGGGGCTCGCCGAAAACCGGTCAATTTTTTGCGGTTATTTGTATTCTTCAATTTGGCTTAATTTTGGGATATTTTAGCACTTTTTCATTAAGTTATGCTGTCTGAAGTATGTATGACGCAAAATTGCATCATTAGGGCTTAAAGGGTTAATGGTCAACTCCAATGCACGCAATTGAAATAAAATTATGTTTAGATAAATCGCGGCTAAACGCTCTTTCCCCTTATGCACTTCTGCTTTGACATAATGGTACATGTGAGACTGAGTGCAGACCAGAACGAATGGCTAGGGAGATTGGGAGACACACCCACAATGCTCTTACAAGGACACATAGCTGTAGAAAGCCATGGATTGCCGCTCGAGCAAGGCTTGCTAGCACAGAAAATGTCTTCATAGGACTATAAATTCAGTGAAGACACAGGCATGGTAATATGGATTGGAATCCATAATATGCACACTAGTACTGCCCCTGCCTCACCAACACCACAAGAGGACACTAAAGTTAAACCTTTTTGATATAATTCTTTTTTTTTGTATAATCAGAGCCCTTTATTTATTAATATTAATTTTGTTAGTCTTTATTAATTTATTAATATTAATTTTGTTAGTCTTTATTAATTTTTGTCTGTATATTTACTGTTATTTATCCCAGCCTTGCCAAGCCCATGCTTTTCTCAAAGTATGTACTCTTGTTGTCCTAGGGTTCCTTTCTTGTATCGTCTCTTATCTGTCCTTCATTCGCTTGTGTACATTGAACAAGTTGGTACCAAAAAATGGACACCTCGGAGTGAATAGAGAATGACACTCAGTATTGCTATGTCTGCTAAGCAATGTCTTCAAAGGCTGGTGGTGGTTAATAGTGTTCTCACAACGCAAGTTTGCAGTCATGGATGAATCTCAATTGAAATGTCAACATCTACACGATCACTACAGAGCCAAAAGCTATTTCAATCTTCTTTTGTGTGTTCAATATTCTTTATCACTTAGATTAATTATTCTGCCAAATCCCAGGAGGCATGCTATTCTATATAGCATAGTGTGTATGTATTGTGATTCTTTATGAGCAAGCTGTTGGGATGACATCAGTCACTGCACACATCAACAATAAAGCACTGATTCTGCTAATTATTTAGTAAGCCCGTCCCCTAGCTTTATACAATCATTTTGAATGAACAATGAACTTTATGTCATGATAGATTATATTCAAGATAATGGTCATCAATGTAATACTGTGTTTATTAGGACATGTGTTAGCTGGGTCAGACTCTTCACACTTGAACTGAACTCATCATGAACATCTGGAGAAGAGAACATAATATTATAGTGAATGTGGGCATCAAACATTGGGAACTGTCTTCAAAGTGTACCTAGGTCAAAAATCAAAGATGCCGCCCATGCTATAAATCCCATATTGTACACTTTGGTATTTATAGCACTAAGATGGCTGCAAACACGCTTCGCGTCACATTCAACTGACGAAAGCTGTGAGTGCTGTTTCTACGGATTCCGCTCCGAAAAACCATCATTTGACGCGTAATAGTCGTCCTTCCAACTAATTTTTTTCCGAGAGATGGAAGAGATAATAAGGGAGAGATGTGACGGACTGTTATTAGTGGAATGATGTGATTGAGGTGTAGAATGTCGGCTTGTGTAGTGATTGTACTATCACTAAGTGATCGCACACCATCACTAAGGATCACTAAGTTGTGTAGGAACTAATCGGTCTCACCTGGCTCATCACTCAAGCCCTCGAACAGCTCAGTCATGTAAACGTGCCAAGAACCCGTTAGTTCATTAAAAAATTCTTTCTTTACCTGCTCGGGCAGAATACTGCTGATATAACGAAGGATCTCGACGTACCACCTAAAGAAAGTAAGTAAATAGTTTTAAAGTTGAAATCAGAGGCAAGCATTTACATAAGCAAAGTTTATTGCAACTCACAAAAATAATGCTTTGTAGGTACAGTAAAGACAGTATGTGTACCTCAAATGACGTGAGCCGTTCTCTTCCCTATCCTGTTTAGCACACACACGAAAGAGGGCGTACACAATTCTGTTCAGCTCTTCTGATATCTCGGATTTGAGCGCCAAGTTGCCCAGTACTAGTATAGCTTGAGTTACCTCACGGCCACTCCACATCAGCAGAGTAGCTATCTTCTCCATACAGCAGAATATATGCATACCTACAATAATAACAGGAATATTGAAAGTTTCACTAAAATACACACATCACAAGAAATCAAAAGGTCACTACCTCCCAAAGTCCTAATGTAAAAATTTCAAAACTGAATTGCTTGAGGCTTAGCCAATGAAAAATTTTTTTAATAAACCATGACTGATCTTGTCAACGATTGACAAATATTTGGCACTTTACACTGAGTATGGTTACTTACAGACAAATTCATCAAAGATGGAAATAATAGTATCAGCACTCCACTCTGCTGATCTGACTGTCAGGAGTACCCTCAGTGCCTTCCCTAGATCCTTGAGGTTAGAGCAGCTAGTATGGGAGTGAGAGGATGATGTGACATACTCACACATGGACCAGCATATGAACCCTGGAGGACGGGAGAGGGAGGAGAGAGGGAAGGGATGGGCAGGGAGAGACAGAGGGGTGGGGAGAGAGAGATTATTATGTATGGGTAGCTGCCATTACTGCTATAGCTAATGGTTCAGACTACAGAATTAAGAGCTTCGCTTATTCAGACACCAGTGAACAGCAAAAATTGAGCAATGTCAAAAGTTCGGGAAAAAGTCACGGAGAATGCGTGCTGTGTGAAAGCAAACATCTTTTACACATGTAACATGGCATATAAACTTTTTTTAACTGTTCAGATTGGTGAGAGAGTCTACTACATGATGCTGTTAGAATGTGTAGCAGTCCTATTGAATGCCCATTATAATTATGCTTTTCAGCTACAATACTCGTGTATTGATCACTAAATAACACAATTCTCTCTCTCACACAAGTCACTAACCAGCGAAATCCACTGGTCCAGTCAGTATATAGAGTAGTCTAGCTTGATGTTTGATAGGATAGGGCTTGAGGATCTTAGTGAGCCAGAGACCATAGTCTGCTTCAGTGGTAGATGGCTGAAGGAATATGAACTGATGGACCTGCTGGACCTGCCAGACCTGCCGGACCTGCCGTACATGCCGTGGGAAAAATTTGGGACCCAGTTTCAGCACACACTCAACCTAAGGGTAGTAAGAGATAGTGAAGATAGCTATTAGAACTAAGACCAACAACAACAGTGCTGCATTTTTATTGACAATGATTTACAATGACCGACTAGACATGTTCTGTTCTCTTGTGCTGACAATGTTACAGCAGTTTTGTTACTGCTTACAAGGTAAAGAGTAGACCATAGTGCTGGAGCACTAATAAGTTTTTAAAGAACCAAGTATTCAGTAGTACGATAGACAACTCACTCTCTGGTCTAGTTTGGCTACTTTGTTCACCAAGCAGTAAGCTCTAGCCTTCTCCTGTTCACTCCACTGGGAAACATATCCGATGAACAGCTGTCCGAAGCACTCGTAGCATCGACACATACCAGCAGTAGCACAGAGAGCATCATGAGTAGACTCCAACTACAAGATACAAGACAATGTTATCAGTCAGAATACAAAGGCATACAATAGCAGAGTACATGCATTTGTGAATATGAGCGAGTGTGTGTGTTTGTTAGTATGTTGATGCTTGTATGTGACAACCTTATTGAGAAAATATGATGCTGTCTCTAAGCGATGATGAATTGAATGAGATGAAGTGACACATTTGATTAGTTTAGCTGAAATGAATTCAAGAATAATAGTTGCAGCAACACGTTACATAATTATTGTGTTGCTCACCAACTCCTCTAAACTCCATTGGATCAATAATAGCTCTGTACATGTGCCCTGCTGAGACTATTGGCATCACATGTTTCAACCCTTTGGCACTTTGCAGGTAGGTCAGGGCAGCTGTACTCATGTTCCTTGAAGTCATGGAGATGAGACTGAGCGAGCGAAACTCGAGTAGTTCAAAAATGTTGTACAACAGCTCGTCAGGCAGAGTCTTAAACCATCCCATGCTGTGGCTCTCACTCGTAGCTAGCTCTGCGCGAGAAAATTGTGGCTGCTTCCACAAAGGAGAGCTTCTGTGCGGTTGTACAGACTCGAGGGTCTGTTTGTCAATGACGACACGTGGAGTTAGTGGGTCACAGCGCTGCCTTCTGGCGGGACAGTGGACGCAGTCATGGTGGTCGTTCTTGGTGTTGCACGGTGGTTGGTTCTCCACTTCCAGCTCGTCGGGTGTGGAGGTCGTTCTCTTGCAGGTGGAGTTCATCTCACAGCTGTGAACAGCAGACTGCAGCAAAATCGCGCTCCTTTGGTACCAAGGGCTTTTTATCTCGCGCAGTCCTTGCGCGTTCACGATTAGCCACTCCTCCCGCAAGCTCTGCATTCTACGATTATGGCCGACCGCAGAGCTACCAGGACAGCAACAACGTAAGTGAAACTCAAACAGGCTCGGATTTGCTTCAATTCCTTTGATCCTATTGATACAGGCTGTTGCTACAACCACAGATATCACTAGAGAGGAATGGATGACAATATTTATTGTGGAAGCTAAGACACCACCTAGCTTCACAGAGAATCCTGGAGATTTCTCCCTATTCTTTGATAGATTACAATCATTGGAAGCCGAATACATTATTAGTGTGAGCACCATAAGGATGTGATCATGTAATTCTATGTGAGTGACTTGCATGCTAGCTAGGTAACTGTCAGTTTGTGTCCTGCTGATATGCCCTTTCTTGAAATTGCGTTTAAGATTCTCATCCCATGATGCTTGAAACTACTAGGCTTTTACAATGAAGTATACGTGAAAGCTTGTACTTGCGTCGGTCAATTTATCGCATGTTTAGTTAGTTGTTATGAGAGAGTTGCATGCTCAGTTATTAAGCTGATTATACACTAGGCAACTCTGTTATGTGCAACATGGTTGCCTGGAATAGAACAGTGTTCTCTATTCCAGGCAACATTTTTGCACGCAACAAAGTTGCCTCAAATTCGCTTGACACACTACGCGATATTGTTGCAGGCAACATTGTTGCCCAGTGCATCGTGGGCTTATGTCTCATTCAACTAACATCAGTGATAGTGATAGCAAACAGAAATCCATTAGTAGACTCTCCCAACTATGTATATAGACTTTTATGTAAAGCAGTATTATTTTTATCTGAATTTTTTTGCCTGTGTATGATTAACTCCTTGATTTCTTTTGATGATGTGTTTTTGATTTTCCAATGGGTGGTCCATCGTTTGATTTCTTTAAGTTGTTTGTCAATATGGACAAAATCATGGACAGTGATTTATTTTTTTACACTGTCTTCATCCACCGTATTCTGTTATTGTTAGTAAGAGCATGTAGATTAAAGTCATGATAATTATTATGATGCATTTCATAGAAAAGAACTTTATGATGTTAATTATCGAAATGAGCTAATCAAGAAAGTAGTTGAGATGCATTCCCACAGCGAGTCTGGTATTTATCCTTAATGCAGACATCTTACCACTTATTATGTGAGTTATGGTTATCTTCTCGTGTCTTAATGGCTAAATCAATGTCTCACAGAGCTACTGGGAACAAGGAACACTGGACCGAAAATTGTGCCAATGTCTTCTTAGACAGTTTTGAGTGGTGGTTCAGTATCTGTTTGAAAGAAAAAAGAAACCTTTCACAGGAGCAATACTATTATGCTGCATTCGTGTGTAGTAAGTTATATGACTTACCAGTGTGACTTACTTTAATTTTTAGTGTAGTTTCATTCATTTTTTATTAGTAACATTGAGTTTCAAAATTGCCCATTTTTCAATGAAAGACGATCAAGAAAACACACGAACTGTGGATTCAACATCTGCTGCTGTGTTATCTGTTTGTCATGATTGGTTTGCTCATCTTGAAAGTGGCCGTGGGATTTCATGCGTATTTTTTGACTTAAAAAAGCATTTGATACAGTGAGTCATAGAATGCTAATTAATAAACTTGAGCACTTAAACCTACACCCTATCGATATAGCTCTTATTCTTAATTGGTTATCCAGTTATTTGTCATTACGTAATCAATGTGTTTGGGGCTTCTTCTGAATTTATCGCAAGTTATTTCTGGTGTGTCGCAAGGCTCTGTTCTGGGTCCGTTACTTTTTCTATTATATTGACAGTGTTACCTCGCTTAACCTTTCAAGTAACCTCGTGCTGTATGCTGATGATATCCTTTTGTACACGCCGATTGTCAATGCTACAGATTGTGCTGCCCTTCAGTCAGATATTGACAAAATTCTCAACTGGACCACTGCTATTGACGAGCTTTAATTCCTCAAAATGTAAGCATAATTATGATTATCTCTAGAAAAAAGTCTCATCTTGTTGCTCCTGCATATCTTGGTGGTCAAGTGTTGGAACAAGTAAATCACTACATTTGTACAAGTATCTCGGTTTTCATTTATCGACTGATCTGTCGTGGTCTTACCACACTCAATGTATCTGCAACAAAGCCAGAAAAATCATGGGTATTCTTCAAGTTACCGGCAGTTCTCAAGTAATGTGGGTAGCCTTGCTATGTTGAAACTTTATACATCTTTGGTGAGACCCCATCTTGAATACGGCGTTGAAGTATGGAATCCATATCTCCAAAAGGATATTGTAGCTCTTGAAAATGTACAAAAATTTGCCCTAAGAGTTTGTTTTAAGAAATGGTCCTCGACCTTCTTGATCTGTCTAAACTACAATCTCTTCAAGACCAGCGATCTTTCCAGTCCCTGACCACTCTCTTTAAAATTGTTCACAATATTGTTTATTTTCTCCCTAATCTTCTTCCTCCTCTTTTATCTCTTTCAAGATTAAGATGTATTGTTTCTGTAAATCAATTTAAAGTTCCTTTTGCTCGTACTAATCAATATAAATATTCTTTCTTCTGTTAATCATTAGAAACCATCAATTCTACTAATCTTACTTTATCTACCCTTTATTTTCTTAGTATTGGATGACATTTTGTTTTATTAGCTGTTAGCTATTTTATGTGCTCCTTGCATTATTACAATAAAACTTCATCTATGGCTCGATCGATCACGGAATCGCTTGATAACTTGCCGCCACTACATAGACGAACTATGACAATAATGATTAGAGGCGTTATCTACTCGTACCAGTTCTGTAGCTGTAGTGGCTGCGCTCTCAGTACTGCTGCTGTTGTTAGCAGCCATCACGAATGTTTTGAAATGTCCCGCTAAAGCCGGCCACGCCCGTAATATGACCACGCCCTGGAAGCACATGGAAGAGCTGGATCAAGAGGCATGTGGGGCAGCCGGCGGGGAGCAGCCTGGTAGAACATACACGTATAATGATACTGAGGTGTATGCTCAGGATGGGATCCAGCTGGTTAACAGATTTTCCGCCAAGGGATCTACACAGTACAGGGAGTTTCAAGAGGAATGGCAGGAGAGTAAATTCTATTATATCCATTGCCTTGGTAAAGATGATGGCAACAAGAACCTCATTGCTGAGGTATTGCTTTCAACTATGAGTGATATAGTGGTAGATGAAGACAAGCCATTGATAGAGAGGATCGGGGCAGTGTATGTGTGGTATGCCATGTACCACACGCAGATCACAGTAGCTCCTGTTAACATACGATTGAGCCAATCTGATTGGTCAGTGTTATCATCCCTCCATAACCATCAGCTCAAGGGCACACAAGCTGGTTATATTATTAATAAACTACACTCCGTATGTGCTTTTCATCTGTGCTACGGTAGAAACCGCTTCTATCCTGGCTTGCATCGAGAGGCAGCAGCTAGAGACACTGTGAATACTGTTAAGAGACAATTACTGAAGGATGACTCACTGCTCATACAATCATTGAGAGGAGTGGAACAACTACAGCTACAGTACACTGCCATGAAGGACTCACTAAAGGAACACCTACCACCTCATCTACTGGAATCATTTGGATTTGGTAACTTGCTGACACCAGAGAGGATCAAAGAGTTGTCACACCCACCGACCAGCACACAGGATGACGTGGAGGTGGAGGAAGATATAGCATCATTAGCACCTGTAGCTAGTAGCAAGCCAAGGAAGAGAAAGAGAAGGAGCATATTGCAGGATGCATACACAAGTTCACCAAGCACTAGTTGGAGATGATAATCATGGACATGACCTCTATTTTATCAACATTGTTTGTTGATTTATTCATGAATAATATTATACACTAATAAAACTGGTTCATATTCTCTTGATGTGGAGTTATTGTCCGATGTTTTTGTATAGCTGTGGTCTCCTGTCAGCAATGTAGCAGTACCTCTCTCTAGCTATCACACACTCTTCGGGGTCTATGGTAGCTAGCAGCAGAGTTCCTTCAGCTGTACCAGCAGCCATCACTACTCCTTCTCTGGGACCACAGCAACAGCTGTGTCCCATCATCTCGACACCACACTCCACTCCACAATGATTCACATACGCTATAAATATCTACAGTGAAAAACAACATATCAATGATATGAGGTAGCTACTGGATAGTGCTAATATGTTGGCACTGGTGTGATGCTATCATATCCACCTCTACTACAGGCACTTGCCAAATACAGCAATGATGATGCAGCTGGCCGAGTCAACCTGACCTGGTTCTCCTTTGCACGTACAGCCACCATGTTAGTTACATGTGAGTATGGGTAACCCACTGCAGTAGGTACTGCTATGAAGTTAGCTCCTTGCAGTGCGAGGTGACGAACATTCTCAGGGAACTCCACATCATAACAGATCAATAACCCAATCTTGAGACCTCTGAATTCCACTACATTAGCAAAGCTCTCTCCTTGAGTAAACACCTCTTTATCTAGTAATGGCCAGAGATGTGTCTTGCGATAGTTAGCCAGTGACACACCAGACTCATCAATGAACTGACATGAGTTGTAGTAGACTGCAGAGTGGCCATTGCTCACTACCTCTGGGTAACCGTATATCACTGCTATCTTCAGCTCCTTTGCTTTAGCGGATAGTTCTTGAAATGAGGCGCCATTCTGTGGTTCTGCTAGCTGCTTGAACTGTGTTGGTCCATCTGGTAGATGATATCCAGTGGTGAAGGTCTCTGGGAATATGATGAGAGTCGCTCCTATCAGGCTGGCTCGCTTCATCTGCTCCTTCATGACGCTGATATTAGCAGCCACATCACCTGGAGTACAGCACGCTTGGTAGAGAGCCACAATGACCTTACCGCTACTACTAGTCATTGTAGTCGCCATTCCAAATGTGAAATGTGGGCACGGTCAAGTGCTGGCTAGTATTTCGGAGGTGTACGGAAGTATCCTAGCCTAGTGCACATGCCCGCGGTGTAGTAGTGTCGGCCAAGCTACAGGTATATATTGGTTGTGATGCTGTCTGTGCCGCCGCTGTAACGCCATTAATCTCTCACAGGTCAACGATGCCCATCAATCAAGCTAAGCTAGCTAAGATCCAGCGGCAGAGCGAGAAGGCTCGCATCGGAGGAAAGGTGAGACGATACAGCACGTGTTGGGGCGATGATCACGCGTCTTGCCGCCTAGGGAACTGCCAGGAGAAAGAAGAAGGTTGTTCACAAGACAGCAACTGATGATAAGAAGCTCCAGAACACATTCAAGCGGCTTGGTGTTAACAGTATACAGAGCATCGAGGAGGTTAACATGATCAAAGATGACGGCCATGTCCTACATTTCACCACTCCTAAAGGTATGCTTGCTCCAAATGGTTGACCACTCAATCACATCTCTATCTCTCTCAGTCCAAGCTTCTCTGTCAGCCAACACATTCGCAATCAGCGGCAACTATGAGGAGAAGCGTAAGTCACTTGATCACAATTATTTTACATAGTTAATACATTAATATACAGCATTGACCGAGTTACTGCCGGGCATATTCAACCAACTGGTTAGTTAGTGACTAATAGTAGTAGCTGTCCTTGATATTCTCTCTCTTCGTGTATAGGGAGGTCTGCCTCTCCAGGGCATGGATAGCCTCACTCAGCTACGCAAGATAGCACAAGGTTTCCCAGCCCAGGAGACCGGAGGTGACGACATCGATGAAGATGAGGTTCCTAGTAAGTCACGTCTGTTTGTCTGTATAATCGTCATTACGTCTACTTCTCTCACAGATCTCGTCGGGAATTTCGATGAGCCATCAAAATCAGAAGTGTGATGACGACAAGCTGTGCGGCCGATAAACTCATTCATTCACTATCGATCGATCGCGTGTGATAATATTACTTTTTACGATGCTACTATTATAGAATTGTTGTTTATCAATAATTAACTCAAAGTGTTGACTAATGAAGGGTTAGCTTGTCTCCATGTTCTGCTGGTCTGTGCCTGGTAGCTGTCCTGACTTCAACAATGCCTCTAAGTGATGTACCTCATCAAGTGACCTGGCATTAGCAATCGCCTCCTACACAAAAACACGTGCGCCATCAAGAGCGCTGCATCATTGCACAGCTGCTTACCCTGATACGAGCAATCTCTTCCTGTGATGGACCAGTGGGCGGAGCAGGGGCTCGTGCTACAGGTTCACCGGGGTTAAATCTAAAGTGATACAATGTCAGTATCAACAACAGGTTGTGTCGTCATAACTAACGTCATGGGTTTCTTGAGCGACTTCAGGTTCTCCTCGCCTTTCTTGCCTCCAAATGTTGCTACAGCTTTTTCATGCTCCTACAGCACAGCACAGCACACACAAATGAGTTAGCAGCTTTCACACAATAAGTTGACACACCTTCTGACGTATTCTTCTGAAGTCGAGAACTCTCAGTTGAGGAATGACATGTATAGCGTAGAGACGATATGCTGGCTTGTGGACAACTGGATTACGCAACAGACTACACAGCACAACAAATCAATGGAAAGACAACAAACATAGGCACACACACACACACACACACACACACACACACACACACCTGAGATAGGTTAGTGTAGAGATGGACGACAATGGGTCAAGATCACTCTGAGAGAGATAGAGGGAGGAGGGAGTGAGACAGTGGGTTATAGTCGTAGCTCACTAGTTCTTCGATATTGTTATTTGTCAACACTAGTGAGTTGAGCTGAGGAAGGAATCGTTCCATGCACGGCCCAACACGTCTACACACATGAAGACCATCATGATCAACAGTAGCTAGCTGGTCTCACGTGATCCTATTGTTGCACAATATGACAGCTTTGAGCCTCTTGAGTATGGGGAAACCGTCCACCTTACGTATCTCATTATCAGAGAGGTCGATAGTGTCAAACTGATCCTGTGTGGTCAGTAGGTAAAGGATAGCATGCTGGCTAGCTAGGACAGGGCAGAAGGCACAGTGTATCATGCTGGCTAGCTAGTGGGTGGAAGGTGGGGTGACATGCTCGTACCAATGTGGCGCCTAGGTTTTCTATAACTTGGATTTTGTTTCCTGAGCACAGGCACACAGAGAGTCATTACTAGCAACACACACAGTATATAGTGACGGTGAGGGCCCTCTACTCCATACCGCCCTCCACTGAGTGTGAAGGCAGTAGGAGGCGACCCTCACCAGGTCATAGTGCTCAACCTACCTCTCAGACACAGCTCCCAGTCCCTCACTGGGTTCATGAACTGAGGCGAGTCGGCTATCAGCTCTGCTGTGAGACGAGGCATCTTGTCGTGTGCGTTAATAAAAAATTATGAATAAAACACGTGGTCACCACCTAATAGCCCTTTTTACATTTACATTTCAGCACCTTCATGCACTAATGTGTTCAGTCTCTGTAGTCACGATCAGACTGCTTCAGCTATATGGATAAAGTGAGGCAGCCTCTAGTCAATGCAAGCTAGGTTGGTAATCCAGTTAGATCATAATGCAACAATGAAGTGAAATAGTGTACAATAAAGTTTTACTAAGTACAAATTAAAGGTCACAATGCAGGTGGTAATTTCTTGAGTCTAATGCTAGCCATCTCTTCCTCTTGCACCTTCTGATGGTACTCTTCTAGTTTACCTACAGCAGCAACAAGATGGATGATAGCCAGCTAGCTAGCTGTAGGCCTCTCACCTTTGAAGGCAATCAATCGCTCAATCCGTTCCTCAACAATCAGTGTCAGAGCATCCACATATCCTAGTACCACACTCCATGAAGTCACTCATCCTATGCCTAGCTACAACATACCTTCAGTATCAGCATCTACTTGCTCAGCCTTTGCTAGCATTCTTTCCTCTACCAACACAGACTGTCTGCTCTCCTAAACACAATGAAGGATAGTTGCATCATATCGTGTGGAGAATCGCCAATCGTGATACACTACCTGTATCATGGTCCTGTGTTCTTCCAGTATCTCTTCCTCAGCTGCGTCCAGTTGGCTGATGGCTTGCTGGAAGGACTGGAGCTCTAGGGACTTCTCCAGTGACTCATGAGGGACAGCAGCTTGTTCCACTTCTCTCTCCTCTGCTGTCACTGGTGTTGGATAGCTGCTAGGGGCATTTCCTCCTCCCCTACCATGCAGGTCCTTAACCCTGTAGTAGCCATATATTATTGTTAGTACGTACATGTAAGATTGAGCTGACCTGGCAGCATAACGTAGAGTATTGAGAGTGTGCTCACAGCAACTGAAACCAGGAGATATAGTAGATATCTGTAGGAACAGAGGAGAGCGTCACACACAGACACACCAGAGAATAATATCAGATTAGAAACTGCCAGGCCTCCCAATGCACACACATTTACAAACGCACACACTCACCATACATGTTCTTGCATGAGGGCCCACGAATGAGTCCCTGAGTACCAGTGTTAGTGTGCTACCTCTGAATGGCAGGTGAGCAGCATTCTTCTTGCCCAGTGCTCTGATACACTCCTACACACCACAGTAGCTTGATAACTATAGTGATGGCATAGGTTGGTACCTTGAGTGCTAACAAGCTCTTGTTAATCTCTGCTCCTTCTCTGCGCGTCTCTCGATCAGAGGAAAGTGTGTCAGCGCCTCTCTCGTTACCTGAGAAGGTGGGAGGACGTGACAGTGTGCTGGTGTGAGTGGGAGGAGCTAACCTGCTAGATCAATGAGTGATAGCTTGCCGTGTAGCTTGCCTAGTTTACCAGATGTGTTCCTAAGAGAGGAGTGGTATGATGAGTAACTGGTAACTATGAATAGAACTTACTTTTTTCTCACAACAAACTGGAACACAGCGTGTGAGCGAGATGAGTTCTGATTAGCTGATGTGGTACCTGATGTCCTGCGAGGAGGAGGAGGTCAATGAGTGAGAGAGAGAGAGAGAGAGCAGCAACTCACTGTACCTGCATCTATTACCAGCATCTATTAGTTTAAGTACATCTGCAACTGATGATACACTCGTCTCCTGTAACCCAACAACCTGTGAGAAAGAGAGGGAGTGAGTGAGTGGTTGGGTTAGTGAGTGGGTGAGTGAGGAGGGAGTGAGTGAATGAGTGAGTGAGGAGGAAGTGAACGAGTGAGTGTGTGGGTGAGTGTGTGAATGAGGAGGGAGTGAGTGAATGAGTGAGGAGAGAGGGAGTGAATGAGAGAGTGAGGAGAGAGGGAGTGAATGAGAGAGTGGGTGAATGTGTGAGTAGGTGAGTGTGTTGTGGTAGTAGTACTCACTCTAACTCGTCCCTGCGAGTCCTCTAATGCTCTAAGGCGTTGTTTGTCATTGAGTAAGTCGTATACTTTACTACAATATATCTCAAAGAAGCTGGCACTGATATAGAGCCCCTGGCTTCTGTAGGTACTACTGTTCAGACGAAATATATCACCAGCTAAAGAAGGGTTAAAATTGGAATGATAGCATAAATTTTTAGTGGATGACTCACCGGCTAGAGCATATATTCCTTTAGTAGCATCTTGCTCCTTACCCTTGAAATCACCTCCCATCGTCTGGAGAGAGAGAGAGAGAGACAGACAGACAGAGAGAGAGAGAGAGAGAGACATAATGACAGCATGAAGGGTTGGGGCCAAATACTTTGGTACATGTACCGAATAGCGGGAAAGTTTCGCGGGAGAAAATTTTCGCGAATTTCGCGAATTACAGGCAATTCACGAAAATATTATCCGCGAATGTCTTGTTTTCTGATGACAAAGACAGGGCAATAGTGCTGATTCACGAAAATATTATTCGCGAAATGCTATATCTCAGGCATTCGCGAAAATTTTCTCCCACGAAAATTTCCCGCTATACGGTACTTTGTGACATTCGCAGCCAGACTGCCTGACACATGACAATGTTGTCTGTGCTGAGTTGGTGTTCTGTATTTGCTATGTTGTGTTAGCTCTTGCATTGAGTTGTCATTGATATTGCTGATTCCAATAAAGTCATCACATACTTAAGTGCACTTTTGGCAAGTACTTATGCTACTTTTTCAGTATCACATTGTACTCATACTTATTCTTCTGTAGCGCATTAGCTAAAGATCGGATCAAAGTGCATCGATCTGCTTGAATGTACATGTACTTCACTCGAATTCTTAGAGTGTACTTGCACTGTACTCAAGTACATTTAAATGTACTTGATCCCAACCCTGTCAGCATGAATAATGACAGGTGTAGCTCACGTGTGTTTTTCCACTGCCTGTCTGACCATACGCGAAGCAGGTAGCCATTCCTTGGTTAAAGATACACTCAACAAGAGGCTTAGCAGTGTAGCTGAGAGAGGAGGAGAGCATGGAGTGATGTCAGCTCAAGCTAGCTGATCTTACCGATACAATAAATTATTAGAGGCGCTCTCATCGAATGCATAATCGAACCTGGAATCAAACAATACAGTATAATGACACTAGTCATGATGTGACTAACTTGAAGTTATGATGGTCTAGATACTTAGTGAGGTCCACCTTAGCTCTTGGTTCATGCACCAGTATATCACTACCATCTGGCATTGTGACGATATCAATCTCCTTTCGAGACACCTCTACAATGAGACAAGAGATGGAGAGAGCAGAGTATGTCACTATGAGAGAGCTAACCCTTCTTAGACAATGGTCTCTTCCTAACAGCAACACAGATACGATCATCACATACCTGAGAGAGAGAGAGAGAGAGAGAGAGAGAGAGAGAGAGAGAGGGAGAGAGAGAGAGAGAGAGAGAGAGAGAGAGAGGGAGGGAGGGAGAGAGAGAGAGAGGGAGAGGGAGGGAGAGGTCATTACTGAGTGACCGACTCCATGATCTGTTGGTTACTTACCGGTTCAGATCCTGTGATTGGTTTAATCTGTATACCAGCACGATATTCCCTTACCATACTATAGAACTCCCAGTTAGGATTATCAGGATCATAGTCCTACAATAAGACAGTAGAGAGGTTTAGAACTTTAGATTCATGTTGACGGCTAATGATGTTAGCACATTATACATCTTTGTACTGCTCTCAACGAATGAACGCGACATCACAATTTAGTGTTCATGTTCACTGTCGACGTGAATTTAAACCTCACTAATGGCCTTCAAGAACACACAACCAGGCCGTGCTGCTAACCTCGTATTTCTTTTGTTTCTGTTCAGATAGCTTTGCTCTGCAGATGATAATCACAAGAATAATGATAACAACAATGATAGTAACACATGTTACTAACCTTCTCTCTTCTCTATTTTTCTTTAGCTTCTCGACCTCTTTCAAACATACTGACTTGGCTAGAGACAAACACATGTCACAGTCACACACACACACACACACACACACACACACACACACACACACACACACACACACACACACACACACACACACACACACACACACTCTCTCTCTCTCTCTCTCAAACCACCACCATACACACTCTCTTCTCAACCACCATCATACCTCCTGGTTGTGATGGTGGTTGTATTCTACTCTTTCCTCCGTTTCCTCCTCCTCCGGAAGATCGTTGCTGTGGGAACTGACTAGCAGATTCGCTCCTTACTCTACCAATCTGCTGTTGATTGTTGTTGCTATGGTAACCATTGTCTCCGCCCCCTTGATGCATATAGCTGTTGTCGCTGTTCTGTCGTAACATGGAGTGCCTTCGTGGTTGAGGGACTTTAGAGGGATGAGGGCGTGGTGGTAGGACGGGCTTAGAAGCTATGAGAGAAGGAGAAGGAGAGAGTCAGTGTATGAGGAAGAAGGAGAGGGCCCCTCCCTACCTTGTGGTGTTTCTGATATATTCTCTAAACTGGTGTGTAGCGGTACCTTAGGGACTGGTATACCCTGGAGGGGGTGGAGCATAGAGGCATACATCATGGTGTCATGGTGGCTTACACTATGTGGAGCTGGTGAGTTCATAGTTTTCCTTTTATTGGTTGGTTTACTTACTGAAGGAGTCTGAGATATCCTCGGCGAGGAGGGCTTCAGACACACGTTGGGGTTCACTGCGAGTAGCTCTCCAATATGCACCTGTAGAGGTCATGTACACTTGTTAACAGCCCAGCTGTGTCTTCTCACCTCTTTCCCTTTCGTATCTTCTCCTTCGGACCATTCCACAGATACAAATCCCTTCCGTGTGTCTATTCCACTAACGACAGCATCGTGAACGCGACCTAAAGCGAGAGAGACGGAAACGTGTTGACCACATACATGTAGTCAACAATGGTCAGCTGCTCACCATCGCTACGCTTTATGCGTATGTTCACTCCAATTCTGAGAACTTTTTTGTCCATCTCTACTAGCTGTAAGTCAGCAGCTATGGCTAGGTCACAAAGGACGAGCTGACTACGTAGCAAGGTTTTGAACTGCGCGGTAGATACGACAATGGACTAACGGTACCATGTACCACAGCCGCTTACCGGTTGATCAGGGCGCATGCGTGTAAATACCGAAATCATATCGATATCGATATGTATATGCAGTGGCGTAGCCAGAGTGGGGCCTAGTGGGGCCTGTGCCCCACCAAGTTTCACTAGTGCCCCACTCCAAAATCAAGTCTCCTAATTAAAATTCATCAGTTAATTATAGCACATACTTGTCTTCATGATCAGTTAGTCTAGCTGAACGCACTTAGCTGACTTATAAGCAATACTGGGCTGATCTGTCTGACTGACGGTCGATCTGTAGGTCTCCTGACTTGCTGCAGCCATTTTAGGCGTGGCCAATGCGAGGCGTGGCTTGTTTACACTTGTGGCTGGTTAACAAATGCTACGTGCGAACTGAATTGTTATTTTGTATCTGTCTCTTAAAACGACATTTCCATTCACCAGCATGGCTCTTATCTACGTGGTACGCTCTTATCTACCTGCTAGGTAGCTTGCGAGTCCAGCCGGCGAGGAACGTGCGAACTGAAATGTCCAAAAACGTGCATCTCATGAATATTAAATAGCAAAAAAAATTTCGGGCTCGCTTCGCTCGCCACTTCAGTGCCCCACCTCTGAAAAATCCTGGCTACGCCACTGTGTATATGCCGATTCTACAAGAGACTAGCTCATCGCCTCTCCTCAAAATGGGATCAGCCCTACAACAAGACCCTCTTTTGGCTTCGCAGTCGAATTACATTCTCTCTACTGCGGTCTGATCGGCCGAGGTTGTTTCACTTGTAAATTTTTTTTCATAATAATAAACAACTATTAATGGTTAAATAATAGTACAGCAGAAGATTGATTAATATTTACATGGATGATTGAAGAAATAAATTATAGTGATACAATGACAATCAAGAGTTAGTGGAGCGCAGTTCAGAGCTGACCAGATCCATTGGTGGAGGGGGTCTGGCCGCATGTCTGACACTCGAGCGGGCTCATCTTATGCACTGAATCGCAGACCGCAGTAGAGAGAATGTAATTCGACTGCGAAGCCAAAAGAGGGTCTTGTTGTAGGGCTGATCCCATTTTGAGGAGAGGCGATGAGCTAGTCTCTTGTAGAATACAGTTGCCTCTTAGCCATACCTCCAGTAGATGAGAGAACTAGTGGAGTGAAGGAGGCATGTTCAACCTCTCTTACCCTCTGCTCATACTGCCGTTTTTTGATGAGCTTGTGCTTACGGAAGCAAGAGGTTGGACGGGAGTGGCGATTGGATTGAGCATAATTATGGGCTGAAGATTCTGACGTCGAAAAAAGTACGCTCAAAGCGACCGCCCCAAAAGCCATTGGCGGCGCGCGATGTCCAATCTCGCACCGTCTTGGGTATTGGAGCAAGCACCAGAGAGACTTTCACCATCAATGGGCTGGAGGTTTGGTTCTAAAGAGACATCATTGTAGACCTCTGTAACTTAGGTTCGCAGTGAGGTCTCTGATCTCATTGTGGCGTGTGATGGTGAAGCCGCCTTTGGGACCGTCATGAGAGGGCATATTCGATGGAGAAGTTGGTGCCACAAGCACAGGTGGAAGGGGTATTAAGAGGAGGCCAGTTGTACCGGAGGGCTAGGGCATCCTGGGGCATCCATCCTGAAAGGCACCTTTGTGGAGGTCAAAATCCAAACTCTTGAATGGGGAGAGAGGTGAGCCAGCTCGAGGAGCTCACCTCTCTCCCCATTCGCCGCTTGCAGCTGGCCACCGCACCTCATGATTCTCCCTTCCCTTCTCCTCGCGCGGACTAGGTGCTTTCACTGACTTCAACGTGCCAGTTTTCTCCTCTATCAAGACAGTATCTCCGTTGGTCAGTTGCACTCTACCAGCTCCACCCGATAGCTAGCCTAGCCCGCGACCAAATTCTCCGCCTACCGGCTGCAGCTCGCCCACTCACTTTGAGCTTCAACCTCGCTGTGTTTACTTGGGGCTCTCACTCTGCTGACTCGTTCATCAAACTACTCGACGATACTTACTCTGAGGTTGTTCACTGACTGGAGAAAGAACTGCTTTACTATTCCATATGGCAAAGCTGGTAAAGAGTTTACCGCAGAGCTATCCAGACTCTACAGTTCCTTTAGTGCTGGTTCTAGTTTAAAATCAATCGCCCTAAAAGCCGCTACTGTTCTCCCTCTACTCCTACTTCAAAAGCCACACCGATCCTCAAAGTCAAAAGACCACATCTCCTGTCTCACTATAGGAGAATGGTACGTTTGGAAGAATGGTCAGTTGAATGAGCCACGCAGCCCGTCCGAGAGCCTGGGTACGAGGCTATTGAGGGAAGAGCCATCCAAAATCGACTCCCCAAACTAGATTCCAAATACTCCCAAGAAGATCTCTCCCGCAAGTTTGCTAACCTGATGTTTGTTGGAAAGACCTAACAAGCTCTCGACCTATTATCAAATGGTATGAAAGGCGGTATCCTCCATCTTGATATATAGCCTTTCCAATCCTAATGATTAAAGTTCACCAACCGTCAAAGATATCCTTGTATCCAAACATCCGAACAATCAGCCCGTCCATCCAGATTGGATTCTCTCCTCTGATCCTGATCCTCCTCATCCTATAATCTTTGACTCCATTGATGGAAATGCTATTCGATCTGCTGCCCTCAATATACATGGTTCCTCTGGTCCTTCATGTCTAGATGCCCATGCATGGAGAAGATTGTGTACTTCTTTCAAAGGTGCTTCCATTGATCTCTGCAATTCACTTGCCTGTGTCGCAAGGAGACTATGCACCTCCTATGTTGACCCCAAGTCAGTCTCTTCCTTTCTTTCCTGTCGTCTGATAGCACTTGACAAGTGCCCAGGAGTCCGACCAATCGGTATTGGCGACACTGCTCGGAGGATAGTCGCCAAAGCAGTTCTTAGTGTTGTCAAACCAGATATCCAACATGCTTCTGGCTGTCTCCAAATGTGTGGGGGACAAATATCTGGTATTGAGGCTGCTGTCCACGCCATAAGATCTGCCTTTGACAATGAAGGTTGTGAGGCGGTCTTGCTAGCTGATGCTAGTAATGCCTTCAACTCACTAAACAGATCGACTGCTCTACATAACATTCAACGACTTTGCCCTCCTCTTGCTACCATCCTGATTAACACATACCGATCCCCACTGATCTTTTTGTTGACGGTGAAGTCCTGCTCTCTCAAGAGGGAACTACTCAAGGCGACCCTCTCGCGATGCCTATGTATGCTCTCGCCACCATTCCTCTGATTAAACAGCTTCAAGGAGACAGCACTCAAGTCTGGTACGCGGACGATGCCGCTGCTGCGGGAAAAATATCATGCCTACGTGACTGGTGGGACAAGCTCTCTCTTCTTGGTCCAAAGTTTGGGTACTACCCAAACCCATCAAAATCCTGGCTTATCACCAAAGAGTACTCTTTCCTCTCTGATGCAAATACCATCTTTGCTCACACCGGAGTTAACATAACATCTCATGGAAGACCTTATCTTGGTGCTGCTATTGGGACCAGAGAGTTCGTTGCCTCAAATGTTAACTCCAAAGTTAAAGAGTGGATCTCATGCATCCAACACCTCACCACAATTGCCAAATCTCAACCTCATGCTGCTTTCTCTGCTTTTACGCATGGGCTGTCTAGTAAATAAACTTACATTAGCCGCACCACTCCTAACATCAGTGATCTACTACTACCTCTTGACAATGCCATACGCTCGTTACTCCTCCCTGAACTGACCAGTCAGCCTCCACCAAGCGACCTTCTCACCCGTCTTTTTGCCTTACCTGCAAGATTAGAAGGGTTAGGAATTAAAATTCCATGAATGGCTTCTGAACGAGAGTACCTATCCTCCATTCAGGCAACCAGTGCACTAAGTAAGAACATTCTCCTCCAAACTGAAAAATATGGCGAAGACATCTTGACCGCCCAACTACGTGCCAAGTCATTGATTCGCAGTAATAACAGCTCCTACAATTCAAACACTGCCAAATCTATCTGCTCTCTACTTCCACAATCCCTCAATAAAGCTGTCTCTCTTGCACAAGAGCAAGGCGCTTCCACCTGGTTGACTGTCCTCCCTCTCGAAGAGCATGGCTTCTCCTTACATAAAGGTAATTTTCGTGATGCTCTTGCTCTTCGTTACGGCTGGTCCCTCATGAACATCTCATCACACTGTGCCTGCGGAAACAAACTTACCACTGAACATGCGTTTTCTTGTGCAAAAGGTGGCTTCCCTTCCATCAGACACAATGAGGTCCTAGATATAACAGCTTCTCTTCTCACTGAGGTCTGCAATAACGTCTCTATTGAATCCGAATTACAACCTCTCTCAAGTGAGACATTTCATCTTGCCTCAGCAAATACTGATGATGGTGCTCGTCTCGATATTGGAGCTGATGGCTTTTGGGGTAGTTCTTCCCAGAGAACCCTCTTTGATGTGAGAGTATTCAACCCTCTCGCACCATCAAATAGCCACACCTCCATCCAGTCCTGCTATCGCGAGCATGAACTCGAAAAGAAGAGGGCCTACTCACAGAGAGTAAGAGAGGTCGAGCATGCTTCTTTCACTCCCCTTGTCCTATCAGCTACCGGTGGGTTTGGAAATGAGGCAAAGACTTTTTACAAGCGGCTGGCTTCAATGCTTGCTGATAAATGGGACCAATGTTACTCCACCACAACCTTCTGGTTAAGATGCCGTATCAGCTTCTCTCTGCTAAGGTCAGCCATCAGATCTCTAAGGGGGTCGAGATCTTCAAGGGGACATGCCATCAGACCCTCCAAAACTTCCACAGATGTGATTGTCTCGGAAGCATGTATTCATATTTAATTTATTTCTCCAAGACACTGTCTTTATCAATATCTATTAGGTATCTTAAAATAATTATTATTTATTATTATTATTTATAAATTATTATATGACTGAATAGAGAGTTTTAGCATCAGAGACATCAGACCTAAGGTATTATTATTATTGTCCATGGACTAAGTACTCAAGGTTTTGAACTGCGCGGTAGATACGACAATGGACTAACGGTACCACAACCGCTTACCGGTTGATCAGGGCTAGGCTAGAGCCGCGGCCGGCCTAGAACATTAACAAACGGTAAGGTTTACTAATGTCAGCAAAGGCGCATGCATGTAAATACCGAAATGTCACTGGGTACCGGTACGGGTTCATGAACGTGAACTGCATGAACTGACATGCTGAGGTGAGCTAGTCAGAGCTATCAGCTCTGCTGTGAGACGAGGCATTTTGTCATTTCAGTTGGTGTGGGTTAATACGAATAAAACACGTGGTCACATAAAGCAACAATGAAGTGAAATAGTGTACAATAATCGATTAACTACCGTTGTTCTCATCATTAACATCCTCTGGATAACCAATACTTACTGCACAGTTACCCTTAAGACACATACCTGTGTCACTGCTTGGTTTGGCCTTAAGTGGGTAAGTAAATGGGCATGCAACTAACCTGCCTGGCTTAGCAGGCCACACAGAGTACCATACTGAGAGTTGCATGCACATCATACTGCCTGAGCTAATACCCCCTGCATGTGTGCAACATGCTGCATTATCCATAGCACAACATCAGCACTTAGGGGTAAATAACAGGGCTCTGCTCCAACCCGCGTGTTTGGGCGGGTCCTGTTCTACCCACTTCGATCACACTGATAGTCGAGTGTATCCGACTGACAACGGAAACAGAGAGAAAGAGAAATCATACAAACAACAACAACAAAAAAAAAACAAAAGAAACAAAAAGGGTAGTGGTGGGCGGGAATAAACAAGCTGCACTGTGGATACTGTGAAGCTGCTAGCTTGCGTCAGACTGCAACTGCGTCCAAGTGCTCGTTGCTTTAACAACTGGACACTGCACTGCAATACTATCCTTACCCAATCTGGCAATCAGAGTACTCTGCCACTACCGCGCCCGCAAATTCATATTCGCGCGCGCCAATCCGAACTGCGTTAACTACGTTTAACTCTTGTTAAACTACATCAATAATAATAGTTACTATGCAGGTGGTAATTTCTTCAGTCTAATGCTAGCCATCTCTTCCTCTGCTCCAGCTATAATAGCAACATGAATCAATCAAGTGAGGCAGCCTCTAGTCAATGCAAACTAGGTTAGTAATCCAGTTAGATCACAATGCAACAAATGAAGTGAAATAGTGTACAGTGTACAACAATAATAATAGTTCACAATGCTTGTTCACATTTCTTCAGTCTAATGCTAGCCATCTCTTCCTCTTGTACCTTCTGATGGTACTCCTCTATTTTACCTACAGCAGCAACAAGATGGACGATAGCCAGCTAGCTAGCTGTGGGGCTCTCACCTTTGATGGCAATCAATCGCTCAATCCGTTCCTCTACAAACAGTTTCAGAGCATTCATATATCCTAGTACCACACTCCATGAAGTCACTCATCCTATGCCTAGCTACAACATACCTTCAGTATTAGCATCTACTTGCTCAGCCTTAGCTAGCATTCTCTCCTCTACTAACACAGACTGTCTGCTCTCCTAAACACAATGAAGGATAGTTGCATCATAACGTATGGAGAATCGCCGATCGTGATACACACCTGTATCATGGTCCTGTGCTGTTCCATAATCTCTTCCTCAGCTGCGTCAAGTTGACTGACGGCTTGGTGGAAGGACTGGAGCTCCAGGGACATCTCCAGTGGTTCATGAGGGACAGCAACTTGCTCCTCTTCTCTCTCCTCTGCTGTCACTGGTATTGGATAGCTGCTAGGGGCATTTCCTCTCTTACCATGCAGGTCCTTAACCCTGTAGTAACCATATATTAGTATTGTACCTACATGTAACATTGAGCTGACCTGGCAGCATAACGTAGAGTATTGAGAGTGTGCTCACGACAACTGAAACCAGGAGATATAGTAGATATCTGTAGGAACAGAGGAGAGCGTCACACACAGACACACCACAGAGAATATTATCGGATTAGAAACTGCCAGAGGCCTCCAAATGCACACACAAACAAACAAACACACACACTCACCATACATGTTCTTGCATGAGGGCTCACAAATGAGTCCCTGAGTACCAGTGTTAGTGTGCTACCTCTGAATGGCAGGTGAGCAGCATTCTTCTTGCCCAGTGCTCTAATACACTCCTATACACCACAGTAGCTTGATAACTATAGTGATGGGATAGGTTGGTACCTTGAGTGCTAACAAGCTCTTGTTAATCTCTGCTCCTTCTCTGCGCGTCACTCGATCAGAGGAAAGTGTGTCAGAACTTCTCTCGCTACCTGAGAAGGTGGGAGGGTGCAACAGTGTGCTGGTGTGAGTGGGAGGAGCTAACCTGCTAGATCAATGAGTGATAGCTTGCCGTGTAGCTTGCCTAGTTTACCAGATGTGTTCCTAAGAGAGGAGTGGTATGATCATGATGAGTGACTGGTAACTATGGACAGAACTCACTTTTTTCTCACAACAAATTGGAACACAGCGTGTGAGCGAGATGAGTTCTGATTAGCTGATGTGGTACCTGATGTCCTGCGAGGAGGAGGAGGAGGAGGTCAATGAGCGAGAGAGAGCAGCAACTCACTGTACCTGCATTTATTACCAGCATCTATTAGTTTAAGTACATCTGCAACTGATGATACACTCGTCTCCTGTAACCCAACAACCTGTGAGAAAGAGAGGGAGTGAGTGGGTAGTTGGGTTAGTGAGTGGGTGAGTGAGGAGGGAGTGAATGAGTGAGTGAGTGAGGAGGGAGTGAACGAGTGAGTGTGTGAGTGAGTGAGGAGGGAGTGAATGAGTGAGTGAGGAGGGAGTGAGTGAATGAGTATAAGTGAATGAGTGAGTGAACAAGTGAGTGAGTGAAATGAGTGAGTGGGTGAGTGAATGAGTGAGTGAATGAGGAGGGAGTGAATGAGTGAGTGAATGAGGAGGGAGTGTCTGTGTAGGTGTGAATGAGTGAGTGAGGAGTGAGTGTGTGTGTAGGTGAGTGCGTGAGTGAGTGAGCGAATGAGTAAGTAAATGAGTGAGTGAGTGAGCTAGTGTGTGTGTGTGTGTGTGTGTGTGTGTGTAGTGAGTGTGTTGTGGTAGTAGTACTCACTCTAACTCGTCCCTGCGAGTCCTGTAATACTTCAAGGCGTTCTTTGTCATTGAGTAAATCGTATACTTTACTACAATATATCTCAAAGAAGCTGGCACTGATATAGAGCCCCTGGCTGCTGTAGTTACTACTGTTCAGACGAAATAATATATCACCAGCTAAAGAAGGGTTAAAATTGGAATAATAGCATAAATTATTAGTGGATGACTCACCGGCTAGAGCATATATTCCTCTAGTAGCATCTTGCTCCTTACCCTTGAAATCACCTCCCATCGTCTGGAGAGAGAGAGACAGACAGACAGACAGACAGACAGACAGACAGACAGACAGAGAAAGAGAGAGAGAGAGAGAGAGAGAGAGAGAGAGAGAGAGAGAGAGAGAGAGAGAGAGAGAGAGAGAGAGAGAGAGAGAGAGAGAGAGAGAGAGAGAGAGAGAGAGAGAGAGAGAGAGAGACATAATGACAACATGAAGGGTTGGGGCTAATACTTTGGTACATGTACATTGTGACATTCCAAGCCAGATTGCCTGACACATGACAAGTGACTGATGTACAAACTAACAAGAGATTGTGCTATGACAATGAGGGTCATGAGACTAGTCACTATTTGACCATGTTGTCTGTGCTGAATTGGCGTTCTGTATTTGCTATGTTGTTGCTAGATCTAAGTGCACTTTTGGCAAGTACTTATGCTACTTTTTCAGTATCACATTGTACTCATATACTTATTCTTCTGTAGCATGAACCCCAACCCTGTCAGCATGAATAATGACAGGTGTAGCTCACGTGTGTTTTTCCACTGCCTGTCTGACCATACGCGAAGCAGGTAGCCATTCCTTGGTTAAAGATACACTGAACAAGAGGCTTAGCAGTGTAGCTGAGAGGGGAGGAGAGCATGGAGTGATGTCAGCTCCAGCTAGCTGATCTTACTGATACAATAAATCATTAGAGGCGCTCTCATCGAACGCATAATCGAACCTGGAATCAAACAATACAGTATAATGACACTAGTCATGATGTGACTAACTTGAAGTTATGATGGTCTAGATACTTAGTGAGGTCCACCTTAGCTCTTGGTTCATGCACCAGTATATCACTACCATCTGGCATTGTGATGATATCAATCTCCTTACGAGACACCTCTACAATGAGACAAGAGATGGAGAGAGCAGAGTATGTCACTATGAGAGAGCTAACCCTTCTTAGACAATGGTCTCTTCCTAACAGCAACACAGATACGATCATCACATACCTGAGAGAGAGAGAGAGAGAGAGAGAGAGAGAGAGAGAGAGAGAGAGAGAGAGGGAGAGAGAGAGAGGGAGGGGGAAGGAGGGAGAGAGAGGGAGGGGTCATTACTGAGTGACCGACTCCAATATCTGTTGGTTACTTACTGGTTCAGATCCTGTGATTGGTTTAATCTGTATACCAGCACGATAGTCCCTTACCATACTATAGAACTCCCAATTAGGATTATCAGGATCATAGTCCTACAATAAGACAGTAGAGAAGTTTAGAACTTTAGATTCATGTTGACGGCTAATGATGTTAGCACTTTGTACTGCTCTCAACGAATGAACGTGATATCACAATTTAGTGTTCACGTTCACCGTCGATGTGACTCTAAACCTCACTAATGGCCTTCAAGAACACACAACCAGGCCGTGCTGCTAACCTCATATTTCTTTTGTTTCTGTTCAGATAGCTTTGCTCTGCAGATGATAATCACAAGAATAATGATAACAACAATGATAGTAACACATGTTACTAACCGTCTCTCTTCTCTATTTTTCTTTAGCTTCTCGGCCTCTTTCAAAGATCCTGGCTTGACTAGAGACAAACACATGTAACATCACACACACACACACACACACACACACACTCTCTCTCTCTCTCTCTGGTGGTTGGTTGGTCTTTCCTCCGCTTCCTCCTTCTCCGGAAGATTGTTGCTGTGGGAACTGAAGGACTGGTATACCCTGGAGGGGGTGTTATGGTGGCTTACACTAGGAGGGGCAATTTTCCTTTTCTTGGCTGCTGGTTCTTTCCCCGAGGAGGGCATCAGACACATGTTGGGGTTCAATGTGAGTAGCTCTTCAATAGGCACCTGTAAAGGTCATGTACACTTGTTAACAGCCCAGCTGTGTCTTCTCACCTGTTTCTCTTTCGTATCTTCTTCGGACCATTCCACTGATGCACATTCCTTCCGTGTGTCTATTCTGCTAACGACAGCATCGTGAAAGCGACCTCAGTAAAGCGAGAGAGACGGAAACGTGTTAAGCACATACATGCAGTCAACAATGGTCAGCTGCTCACCATCACTCCGCTTTATGCGTATGTTCACTCCTATTCTGAGCACTTTCTTGTCCATCTCTAGCTGTAAGTCGGCAGCTATGGCTAGGTCACAAGGACGAGCTGACTAAGTACTCAAGGTTTTGAACTGCGCGGTATTTTTATATTGGATACGACAATGGACTAATGGTACCACAGCCGCTTACCATTTGATTAGGGCCATTAACGGTTTACAATCGCCTTTAGCTTTGCATGCAGCGCATGCTGCATGCATAATAATAATAATACGCATGCGCTAGCAGTAAATTTTTATGCCTCGGTGGGCGGAGCCACGAGGCATACTGTAATCGCGTTGTCTGTCAGTCAGTCTGTCTGTTACACTGTTTTTGCAGCGCACGCTGAAAGGTAAGCTCTGAAACTTGCAATGCAGGTAGAACTCGACATTATCTCGGTTGTGTATTAGCGAAAGTTCCATGCAAAGCTTTGTTCTAGAGTTATGGCGTGGTTTGCTCACCTACATGGCTTTTGCTGACGATCAGGACTTCTCCGAAAACAAAACTACCCACAGCAGACTGCCTAGTAGCTTGTAGGTTAAATTTATACTACAGGATTGCAGCGCAGGTCAGTAGAAACTGCACGAGAAAGTTACTTGTAACCAGAACCCGGCAGGCTACTGCCATTGTAGGCACGCCCAGTTACATTAGAATTAATAATTACTCAGCACTATTTGGCTTCTGATTGCATAACTATAAAAGTGCTGTATTGCTTCTGCTTTTGCTAATTGAATGCTGGCAGCTGAATATGAATCCTACTCTGTTATAACATTACATGCTCAAATTTTAACATCCACCGAGGCATAACCCGCACCAATGGTGCATTTTTTTTATACTCTTGCTTTCATTCAGTCACTCTGTCTGTTTCACTATTTTTGCAGCGCTCGTTGAACGGTGAGCTCTGAAACTAGCAATGCAAGTAGAACTCGATATTATCTCGCTTTCGAATTATGTGAAAGCTTTACACGAAGCTTAGTTCCTGAGCTATGGCGTGATTTGCTTACTTTGTTTACCGTTGCTGGCGATCCGGACTTCTCCAAACGCGAAGCTGTCCACAGTTGACTGCCTAGAAGCTGATAGGTTATAATTTTACTACAGGATAGTTAAGCCCTGAAACTAGCAATGCAAGTAGAACACGATATTATCTCGCTTTCGATGATGTGAAAACTTTATACGAAGCTTAGTTCTTGAGTTATGGCGCAATTTGCTCACTCGCGATTGATCATGGGCTGTTGCTGGCGATCTGGAATTCTTCAAAGGCAAAGCTATCCACAGTTGACTACCTAGAAACTGATAGAGAAATGGGCCAGTTGCGTGTAAGGCAAACTATTTTAATGATATGCAAATTGACATAACGTCACTTCCGGACTGCTCGTAGCCGCCTACTTGTACCTACTTTGTATGGAGTTCATTGAGAAAATATGAGTTTTTAAAACTTCGCGGGCAGCCAAAACTTGGCGCATGTGCAGGATCTAAGAATGCGATGCGCAAGTACTACCATTGGCACATGCAACGCAGTAAAAACAGAGACGATCGGTGGAGGCGCGGTCGAGAACGAGCCATCACTGTACAGCTAGGTAAGCCAATATGACGAGCGATGAAAACGCGAATACTAACACAGCTTAACTAATGGTAAAGCAAGATGCTCACTAGATTGCTCGAGAGACAGTGAAAGGTGACAGATTTGATACTTACATTGCGAGAGATGACAATCTAGGCACGCATTTTGCCTCTGACAAAAAGAGCATACCCAGCTGTACAGTGATGGCTCGTTCTCGACCGCGCCTCCACCGATCGTCTCTGTTTTTACTGCGTTGCATGTGCCAATGGTAGTACTTGCGCATCGCATTCTTAGATCCTGCACATGCGCCAAGTTTTGGCTGCCCGCGAAGTTTTAAAAACTCATATTTTCTCAATGAACTCCATACAAAGTAGGTACAAGTAGGCGGCTACGAGCAGTCCGGAAGTGACTTTACGTTCAATTATCAATAATTAAATTCCTTGGCTCTTACACGCAACTGGCCTATTGTGTATGGCAGCTATCTCGCTCGTGGTATGCGTGCACTGTAGACACGCCCAGTTGAATTGTGGTTAGCACTGATTGGCTTCTGATTGCATAACTAAAGCACTGCATTGTGATTGCTGTACAGAATCCTGTAAACATGCATCTGCAGTTGCTGTGTTTGTGGAATGGTGGATAGTTGTATTTATGGATAATTATAGTGTCATTCCACCGAGGCATAATAAAAAATGATTTTTATTAGTTCAAACTGATGGTGATCACTGATCATGAAGTGATCATGCCATACCAGGAGCGCATAATTAAGAGAGAACGTGGTAAAAGAGTAGGAGCGGGGCGGCCGGGGCCATAGACAGCGGGACACTCGCACGCATTAATAAAAATCGCATGAAGACTACCAGTTATTAAGTGTGATCACGTGTACTGGTTATTACGTAAAGTAACGGACGTGTGCGGACGTGCGCAATCAATCCGAAAGCCCACTAGTGTCAGGAATCTCGATTCTAGGGGTATATAAGGGTTGACGTATGAATACTATTAGAGAGTGCTATCAGACCTTGTGGTACCACACCCTTCACTTGTGGAGGAGCCGCTTGGGATCTGTGTGACTATCCTCCCCACTAATGACTGAAGGTTGGTAGCCCTGGTAGGCTACTGACCCGAGTTGTTAAGGACTGATATGTACTCTCACCCGTAAGCCACGGTTCTCATGTCAGCGCAGCCTCCGGGTCCTCTGACCTCTGTCCCGTAAGCTAAGCCGGGGTGTTGAGGTGTGCCAGCACCGATGCACCACTACTACGAAGTGGGGGGCCCATCGCTATGCCATGTGTCACATACTACTTCAGTAGAGGGCCTTGCCAACGTACCAGCTCTGTGAGCAGGTAGGCAGGGTGGGTTTTTTGTCAATGTTTTTTTTAATCGGCATTGTACTTTCTGCATCCGAGGCATCTTCATTCGTTCGTTTGTCTGTTTGTCAGTCATTATGCCTCGCTGGGCGGAGCCACGGGGCATACTATAATCGTGCTGTCAGTCACTCTGCCTGTTACACTATTTTTGCAGCGCTCGCACGGTGAGCTCTGAAACTAGCAATGCAAGTAGAACTCGATATTATCTCGCTTTTGAACATGTGAAAGCTTTACACGAAGCTTTCAGAGCTATGGCGTGATTTGCTTACTTTGTTTACCGTTACTGGCGATCTGGACTTCTCCAAACGCAAAGCTGTCCACAGTTGACTGCCTAGAAGCTGATAGGTTATAATTTTACTACAGGATAGCAGCGTAGGTCCAGAGAAATCGTGTAATCAAGCTATGGAAACTATCTTGCTCGTGCTAAAATCACTGTAGACACGCCCAGTTGATCTGAATTGTGGTTAGCACTGATTGCATTACAAAAGCACTGCACTGTGATTGCTGTAAACAAGTGTACAGAAATCCTGTATTCAACTATACATGCATCTGCAGTTGCTGTGTTTGTGGAATGGTGGATAGTTGTGTTTATGGATTGTTATTCCACTGAGGCATTTGCACCTTAGGTGCTTCATTGCCTCGGTGGGCGGAGCCACGAGGCATACAGTAGTCGTGGTGTCATTCTGTCAGTCAGTCATTCCGTCGCAACGATTTCTCGTAGCTCGCTGAAAACTAAGCGCTGAAACGTGCAACACAAGCTAAAGTCGATATTTGCTTGAAAATGAATTGTAAAGATTTTGGTTATAAGGCTCTGTTCGTGAGTTATAGCGTGATTGCTTACTTTGCGATCGCCGGCTGGCGATCTAGTTGTTGACGTAAAGACAAAATCGTCTATTGCTGGCTGCCTTACAGCTAGTGAGTTCGCCTTTACACGGCAGACTTGTATATGAAGCTGCGTTCTGTTGACTGCCTAGAAGCTGACACGTTACAGGATAGCAGCGTATGTCTAAAGAAAGTGTGTAAGCAAGCTATGGACGCTATCTCGCTCGTTGCACGTGATGTGCCCCGCGATGTGCGGTTGTGCCCCAGAGGAGGTTGGCCACGCGTCATACTTACACGCACGATCACATGACATTGAAATAGCAAAGAGCCCCGCCCACCGATGCTGCAGCAGAGCTGCTGGAAGTCCAGCTACAGTCATGAGTCAGTGCTGAGCGACTGGAGACCAAATGTACACGAGACTGTCCACGAGTGATGTACAACTGCTGCTAGCAGTGATTGAATGCTGTAGCCTTGACTGGCGGGAGGCTGTGCTCAGTATGCTGTACGACTGTTATAAGCGGTCCTACAATAATGTTGGCAAGCCCCAATGCTGTTTCAAATGCTCACAGCGTTCCTTCGGCGCTCATGGTCACCGTAGACCATCTTCTGCTTCTTCCCAATGTTTCACAGTGTGGCAACCAAAACGGCCAAGCCGAGCCAAGCCTCCTGAAATACGACCTTCTATTGGTCGGTTAACAACTTCTTGAACGCTTGCAAACAGTTTCGCTCTGTCCTGCGCCTCCAACTAGTTGCAAATCAGCAAATTCATCTAATATGAATAAATTCATGAGGTTCCAAAAGGTTCGAAAAAGTCTATTAATTTAAGTTATTCATGTTGGAATTACGTCCGGCCTGTGCGGTCACATGAACTCGGCCTACGCATTCCATACGTAGAAATGATGATCGATGACGCGTGGCCAACCTCCTCTGGTTGTGCCGCGCCCTGAACAGTATAGACACGCCCAGTTGAATTAGTGGTCAGCACTGATTGGCTTCTGATTGCATAACTGATTGCTGTACAACAGTTGCAGTTTAACTATACTTTTAGCAGTATTCTCACAGCAATGAGTGCAGTAGTCTTGCAGTTGCTGTGTTTGTGGAATGGTGGATAGTTACTGTACAGGAATTGTGGAGTTTACTGTAGCTAGTCCAGTGCTGTGTACAATGGAATTCCACCGAGGCATCAGCACCTTTGGTGCCTAGTTATGCCTCGGTGGGCGGAGCCACGAGGCATACAGTAGTCGTGTTGTGTGTGTGTGTGTGTCATTATGCCTCGGTGGGCGGAGCCACGAGGCATACTGTAATCGTGCTGTCTGTCGGTCTGTCTGTTACACCATTTTTGCGGCGCACGCTTGAAGGTAAGCTCTGAAACTTGCAATGCAGGTAGAAATCGATATTATCTCGGTTGTGAACTAGCGAAATTTTGATGCAAAGCTTTGTTCTAGAGTTAGCATTTGCTGACGATCGGGACTTCTCAGAACACAAAACTACCCACAGCAGACCGCCTACTAGCTTGTAGGTTAGATTTATACTGCAGGATGGCAGCGCAGGTCCGTAGAAACTGCGCGGGGAAGCTAACACTACTGTCTACTGGCCATTGTAGGCACGCCCAGTTAATTACACAATGTGGTCAGCACTGTTTGGCTTCTGATTGCATAACTATAAAATTGCTGTATGCTGGAATTCAACAGACTCGGTTATAGCATTCTAGCTGCTGTGTTTTTGAAGCAAGTCCAGTATTGCTGTTCAGTATGCATGTGCTTTCACCGAGGCATCAGCACCTATGGTGCTATTTTTCTGTCCGTTGCCGGCATAGCGCATCGGACGCTAAAAACTAAGCGCTGATACTAGCAACACAGGTAGAAATCGCTATTTGCTCGGAACTGTATTGATAAATTGTTGGTTCTAAAGCTCCGTTCGTGAGTTATGGCGTGAGATGCTTACCTCGATGGCTGTTCCCGGCTATCTGGACTCCTCTAAAGACAAAACAGTTTACAGCTGACTGCCTTACAGCTAGTGAGTTCGTTTGTACTACTACGAAACAGCTTGGTAGGTCCAGCGAAATTCTCTCGAAGGCCTACAGCTCGAGCTTGAGCTCACCGGCTTGAGCTACAGTAGTTGCTGATGATCTAGAGTTCTCCGTAGACAAAACTATCCACAGTTGACTGCCTAGAAGCTGATAAGTCACAGGATAGCAGCGTATTTCTAAAGAAATTGTGTAAGCAAGCTATGGACGCTATCTCGCTCGTGTATGTGCTGCTGCACTCGAATTGAACTTTATAGACACGCCCAGTTGAATTAGTGGTCAGCACTGATTGGCTTCTGATTGCATAACTATTATACTGCATTGTGATTGCTGTACTTGCTGTACAGAAATCCTGTATAGATGCATCTGCAGTTGCTGTGTTTGTGGAATGGTGGATAGTTACTGTACAGGAATTGTGCTATAGCTTGTATAATAGGTGGAGTTTACTGTAGCTAGTCCAGTGCTGTGTACAATGGAATTTCACCGAGGCATCAGCACCTTTGGTGCCTAGTTATGCCTCGGTGGGCGGAGCCACGAGGCATACTGTAATCGCGTTGTCTGTCATTCTGTCTGTCTGTTACACCATTTTTTCGGCGCACGCTGAAAGGTAAGCTCTGAAACTTTCAATGCAGGTATAACTCGATATTATCTCGGTTGTGAACTAGCGAAAGTTTGATGCAAAGCTTTGTTCTAGAGTTATGGCGCGGTTTGCTTACTTTGTTTACCGATGCTGGCAATCTGGACTTCTCCAAAGGCAAAGCTGTCCACAGTTGACTGTCTAGAAGCTGATAGGTTAGAATGTACTACAGGATAGCAGCGCAGGTCCAGAGAAATCGTGTAGGCAAACTATGGAAGCTATCTCGCTCGTGGTATGCGTGTGCTGTGTAGACACGCCCAGTTGAATTGTGGTTAGCACTGATTGGGCTCTGATTGCATAACTAAAGCACTGCATTGTGATTGCTGTACAGAAATCCTGTATACATGCATCTGCAGTTGCTGTGTTTGTGGAATGGTGGATAGTTGTGTTTGCCTGTCATTCCACCGAGGCATCTGCACCTGAGGACTGAGGTGCTATTTTTCCGTCTGTTACTTCAGTTTTGCGGCGTACGCTGAAAGGTAAGCTCTGAAACTAGCAATGCAAGTAGAACTCGATATTATCTCATGTGAGAGCTTTACACGAAGCTTCGTTCTCGAGTTATGGTGTGATTTGCTTACTTTGTTTGCCGTTGCTGGCGATCTGGACTTCTCCAAAGGCAAAGCTGTCCACAGTTGACTGCTTAGAAGCTGATAGGTTTAAATTTTACTACAGGGTAGCAGCGCAGGTCCAGAGAAATCGTGTAAGCAAGCTATGGAAGCTATCTCGCTCGTGTTATGCTGAACACTGTATACACGCCCAGTTAAATTGTGGTCAGCACTGATTGGCTTCTGATTGCATAACTAAAGCACTACTGTACAGAAATCCTGTATACATGCATCTGCAGTTGCTGTGTTTGTAGAATGGTGGATAGTTGTGTTTGTTGGTATTTGTAGCAGTATTCTCACAGCAATGAGTGCAGTAGTCTTGTTGCAGTATACTTTAACTTGTTTCTACTGCAGCTTACATTGCATGCTTTCATGATACAGTTTTGATCCTTCCGTGGATCTACTGCATGCATATATACGTGCTGTCATAATTATGCATCTGCTAATTGAATGCCATACATGCTACATGTACTGCACCGAGGCATCTGCACCTTTGGTGCTTCATTGGTCAAGCAACCTGCAAACCGTACCTCTGTACGTACGTAGACAAGTCCCCAGGCGTTCGCCCAATTGGCGTTTGCGAAGTTGTTAGAAGAATCTGCAGCAAAGCCATCCTCTCCGTCATAAGACCCGACATCCTCAAAGCTGCAGGTACTCTTCAACTATGTGCAGGTCAAGAGGCGGGCTGTGAAGCAGCAGTACATGCACTAAGAGGAATGTTTGATGATGAAAACACTGAAGGTGTTCTTTTAGTAGATGCCTCTAATGCCTTTAACAAGCTCAACCGCCAAGCTGCACTGCATAATGTCCAATTGCTCTGTCCTCCCCTGGACTCCATTCTAATCAACACCTATAGGACAGATGCTCAACTATTCATTGACAAGGCATGTCTCCTTTCTAAAGAGGGCACAACTCAAGGAGACCCACTTGCCATGCCAATGTTTGCTCTCGCCTCCATCCCTCTAATCAATAACCTCAAATCACTTTCTTGTGCAAGACAAGTCTGGTGCGCGGATGATGCTGCCGCAGCAGATAAAATCAAAGAGCTGGCAAATTGGTGGTCTCAAATTCGTCAACTTGGTCCTTCTATTGGTTATTTTGTCAACCCTGCCAAAGCCTGTTTGGTTGTAAAAGAAAAGCATCTCCAACTAGCAATTGACTCCTTCTCTTCCAGTGGCATCCAAATCTCATGTGAGGGAGCCAGATACCTGGGTGCCCCTCTCGGAACAGCTGAATACATAAAGCAATTTATAAGCCAAAAAGTATCGCAGTGGCAAGCCACAGTTGAGTCTCTATCTTCCATCGCCACCTCACAACCTCATGCAGCCTACTCTGCAATGACACATGGCCTCATCAGTCAATGGCTATTCCTCCAACGTACTATACCCAACCTTGCTCCTCTCCTTCAGTCTTTAGAAGAAACCATCTCTCAAAAGTTCATTCCAGCCCTAACAGGTCGCAGAGGCTGCTTAGACCTTGAGCGTGAACTGTTCGCTCTCCCTGTAAAACTTGGGGGTCTGGGTCTAACAAACCCCGTCCAATCTGCCAATCAACAACATTCTGCTTCTCTCAATATCACCTCACCACTAACTTCAGCCATTGTAAACCAAGACTGCAACTACTCCACCAATAAAATCGACCAACAGCTCAAAACAAAACAGTCAACTCACAGAATCAGCCGGCAACTAAAACTTGCTACTGCAAACAGTGTTAAATCCAGGCTTGATGATAACATCTGTCGCGCAGTCACCCTAGCAAGTGAGAAGGGTGCCTCATCTTGGCTAACTGCACTCCCAATTGAGCAGCATGGCTTTGCCCTACACAAAAGAGCGTTTAGAGATGCCCTCTTACTTCGCTATAACTGGCCACTTCTAATCTCCCTACAAACTGTGTCTGCAACAAGCCTTTTTCCGTCGACCATGCTCTGTGTTGCCCAACAGGTGGTTTCCCATCCATACGCCACAATGAGCTTATAGAGACCATACTGCCAATGCAATGACAGAAGTCTGTCATGATGTATGCATTGAGCCCACCCTACAGCCCCTGTCTGGAGAATCTCTCCGGTACTCCACTTCAAATAAAGAAGATGGTGCCAGGCTTGACATCAGAGCTGCTGGGTTCTGGGGTGGCAAGCATCAGCAAGCATACTTTGATGTGAGGGTTTTCAACCCAAATGCTTGCTCTTATCGCCACCTCACCCTTGCAACAGCTTACTCAAGACAGGAAAAACTCAAGAGACGCCACTACGAGCAACGAGTGACTCAAGTTGAGCATGGTTCCTTCACGCCACTGGTCTTTTCCACCACTGGAGGTCTTGGCAATGCAGCAGATGTAACCTACAAACGGCTGGCCTCCCTCATTGCGTCAAAAAGAGAAGTAGAATATGCCACCATTCGCAAGTGGTTAAGAAACAAAATCTCATTTTGCTGTTAAGATCAGCTATCACTTGTCTCCGTGGCTCCCGGTCTTCCTATCATTCTCCTCAGCATGATCTCTCTGCAGATCTTATAGTTGCTGAGGCAAAACTCTCTAACTAGTGACTATTACTACGGTATTGTGTATTATAGTATTATTATTTTTATTTTCATTTCCCTGGCTATTATCATGCTTTATACTTGTATTATAATTATTCACATTATTTATATATCCTATGTATGCATGTAAAGTTATTATAATGTGCATGTGACATACGAGAAAAAAAAATTTATGCTGCAGCTTATTGTCAGCAAATGCGCATGCGTGATAAATACCTAAATACCGAAATGTCTACGTCTATTATTGCTAGTTTAATCTGGTGCGTGTAATATCAAACTGCAAGCGCAACGCTGCTCGCGAAAAGCGCGTCGTCGATGAGTGCAATTGTACTCTAGTTTCCCACGCGGCGGCGCACTGCCTGAGAAGAAACCACTGCGTCCATTTGTGTCCTTGCCTCATAAAGCTACAAATTACTCTGTTCTTCCTTTTATAAAAGAAAGAAATGTCTCGAATTGGAGAAAAGGTGGTGCATTTTGTGTTTTAGTTGATTGAATGTTTTTCTACTGCTGTACAGCGTCCTGCTGAAGAATCTAATGGAGAAACAGCTGCCAAATCATCTCTTCTGTTTGGTGGTAATTTAAAATTCAGTTTCAGACCATCATTGCTAGGAGAGGCTGCTTCATCACTATGTGAGTCTACCTCGATCGATATTACTGTCCAACTGTCTCTCTCTCACACACAGCAACATACAGTCAGAAGCTTGACTCGTCTTCAGCAACTACTAGTCCATCTGGTTAGTACAGCAGTATTAATGAGGGGCTGTCCCTGTAATTATGTTACTATCCACAGGCAGTCATGATCGTTTCAAGACAGACATTTCCTCTAAGGTAACGTTGCTGCTCTCTCTAATGCTTCACCCTTCCCTCTCTCCTTCAGCCATCACTTCTCCTTCAGCCGTCACTGTCACTCACTGGTCCTCGTATAATGACCTCAGCCAGTCCTACATCAGCGTCCGCCTCCTCTGGCTCTCTCTCTAGAGAAGCTGTCTCACCAATGAAGAAACGATCGAAGGATGAACAGGATAGCCGAGAGAACCTGTTCCTACGCTGCCTTAGTGAATCAAAGTACCATTGTCTCATCTAGTTAGCTAGCATCCTCATGTTCTCCATCTCTCTAGAATGGCGCCGTCTCCATCCAGTGACTCCACCCCTGACCAGACCCCAGCTAGCCCGGGAGGGACTGCTGTGTTTGGATCTAACCTATCAGAGCGTGTCAAACCGCTCCCAACAGTGAATAAAACACCAGTACGCCACACACACACACATAGTGCAAGCAATTTTTGTCAACTGCTGACAAAAAAATAAGAATGATCTTCATAATTTTGTTCTTCACTCCAGTCAGCATCACTGAGTGATCATGAGACAACTTCACCTCCTGCACCAGTTAGTGAGAAAGGTGAGGGAGAGAAAGTGTGTGCATATGTGTGCTAGTGATACTGTGAGCTATAGCTGCGAGACCAGAGGATGATCAACAGCAGGAGGATGATGAGATGAGTAAGGAGACACCAGCATTTGGTAGCACTCGTACCACAGCTATACTACCAGAGGTAGAGAGAGTCACCGGAGAGGAGGGAGAGAAACACATACTACAGGTATACACTAGTGTCACCTTCTTGCACTAACGTGTTCAGTCTCTGATCATCCTCCATCACGTGAATAAAGACTGGATAGATTAGTGCATTGCAGAAAATCTCTGTCCTCTCTCGCTCATTGCACCACTCAATGGTTCCTGTCTTCTCTTTTTTCAGATTCATTGCAAGTTGTTTATGTTCGATTCATCCGCACACACATGGAGGGAGAGAGGGCGTGGTGACCTGCGTCTGAACGATGTCCCTCATAGCGAGGAGGGAGTGTTTCAATCACGACTAGTCATGCGTGCTATCGGTAGTCTCAGAGTGCTGCTCAATACCCACCTGTGGGCTCAAATGAAGTGTGAGAGAGCTTCTCCGAAGAATGTCAGGATCACAGCACAGGATGAGGGAAGGATCGGAGTGTTCCTCATAGCGGTATGAAGATAACAGCTGCCTCTTGAGTGTATGACAATAGTGCATCTAGCTTGCTTAGTTGTGGTTAGGAATGCTGTCTATTGGACTCACACGAAGCATGATCTCTCTTGTCTCTGTTCCAAGCTCACTTCTCTGTGTTGTCTCTCTCTCTGTGCAGGGCTCACAGAAAGATGTAAACCAGTTGTTCACGGCTATTGATCGGCGTTTGTTAGCATTGCAGCGCACAGCTACCAAGGTGTCCCAGGAAGACAGCCAGCCAAGTACAGATGACAGAGGAGATGGACCAGTTCAGGAAGAGAGAGACAGTGATGAAGAGGAACGGTCTCCCTCTACATCACCTGATTGGAGAGCTCGCTCACCCTATCACCCATCATCCTCCCCTTCCTCTCCATCTACTAACAACACTACCACTCAACAACCCATGGAGTCTGTCCCATCATCGTCTCCCTCGCTGTAATCTGATTGATTCACACTGTGCTGACACATGTATTTACCAGAACATTGTAATTTTTGAAGATAATAATTATTATGTCAGAAGATCGTTTTTTACAAAATACAAAATATTTGTGGATATGATGTCATACTTTATTTGTCAGTAATGAGGGGGTGTGGTCTGGTTTGGTGCGTGACTGGGTTAGTTTGGAAGAGTGAGTCGGTGAACCTCCTAATATGGTAGTGGGTGATACACATGTGTGCCAGCTCAGTCTTTTAGTGGGTGTGGGGGGCACGCCCATTGAGTTCTGCTGACAGCTACCAGACGATGAGCCCTGAACTATGTCCATCAACTGACGAATGATAGCCTCAAAATCAGGTCTAGCCACCGGGAAGAACTACAGAGACAAGGAGTGATGATACAGGTCTATAGCATGGTTACAATAACATTGTGTTGCTCGGAGGCTACACAATACCAGTACTGTAGAGCAGGTATTTTTGCGACACAAAATTTCATGTAGTAAATTTTAGCGGGACCTAAATTTCACAATTTTAAGACATAATTGCTCTGGTTTTTGACGATTTCTTCTGCTCACAAAAAAATATCAGCTCTATCAGAACTCTACGATACAATACTTTATGCACAGTGGGACTTCAATCAGCATTATCACGTTAAGACCTTAATGCACTAATGTGTTATTAACCAAACATCTCCATTGAATGAACGGCACATGAACACATTAGTGCATGACATTATTATGCTACTAAACAACCGCAGTTCTTCAATGCATTCCATTGACTTCCGATTGCAAAACTACCTACTCATGCAGCAGGCTTTATTGGTATGTACAACATTCACTGATTATTAATAACAAAGAGTTATTCTCAGAAGCACCAGCTCACCTTGCCACACTGACATGCTAATTCAATGAATCCATGTGGGCACTTTGAACTAATCACTTCATCGAGTTTAACAAATGCGTCTGAATCCAGACTAAAGTCCTGCAACAACAACAACACAATGATAGCAACGGAGAGTAAACAACACTGCTACCATCAACATGGATACTATGATGCTTCTTGCAATGTGTCACCTTCATGCACTAATGTGTTCAGTTTCTCATCCATCGTGTAAATAAAGACAACAGTGACTACCACATTAGTGTATGAACGCTCTACACTTTTCACTTCAGCATTGCAAGAAGACTTTAGCAGGTACAATGACTGACCTTGTTGCGTGGAATATCGTCTGGGTCAGCGTCTTTACGTGATATAATCTCGCACAGCACAATACCATACGAGAACACATCAGCTTTATTATCATATCTTTTCCCATTGAGCACCTCGGGAGCCATCCAATATGGCGTCCCTACCACTGATTGATGTCTGGATAGTGATCTACACATAAGATACATTGCTATGACAACAACAATAACTCGCATGCATTATCACAACAACAAACTAATATCTAGTACACAAGCAACACACGCCGCCAGGAGGAAGTTACTCACTTTACTATGGATGGTGATTCAGCAGCTAGACCAAAATCAGCTACCACTGCAGTATACTTCATTCCTTCTTTTCTTATCAAACAGTTGTGTGAGTTCAAGTCTCTGTGAAGCATTCCATTGCGATGAAGATACGCCATACCATGAGCCATGTCCAGGGCAAGACTGACCCGTAATGAAGGTGAGAAGGGATGAGTGCTGTCTTGGATTAACCCCTCGAGAGTGCCGCCATTAACATACTGTAGTAGAGGAGAGGGAAGCTATGGGTGACCGCAGCAACACAGCGCACTAACCTCGGTGAGTGGATGAAGCTGACCATTGAGCACACAAGCACCAAGATAGCTAGAGAGGAACAAAGCAACAACTCTAATGATGATAGTACACAATAAATCTCACAGGACTAGTTTCTATACAAACACACTAGATAGATGGTATAGAGTTGAAAGTGAGTGGAAGCTGTGTTGGTATGGCGCAATATGACAACATTCCACGGACAAGTTGTTAAACTCACTGGAGAATATTTGGGTGAGACAGTTTCTTGAGTAGTTCAACCTCTCTGAGTGTCTTGGTTGAGTTGAGTCGTTTGTTCACCTTCAGCACCATGATTTCATTAGTAGGTATGTGCCGGACCTGCAGGACGATAACAGCTCATTGACTCTACATGGAGCCAGTAACTTATTTATCATATCGACGCTAACAATTACACTGCACTAAAGATGCTGTCAATAGCTCTAAACTAACAAATTGAGACACATTGACTTCATTTCAATATTACACCATGAGTGAGCATGCAATGTCACTGTCGTGTTTGTGATGATTCTCTCGCACGCTCCATTTCACTCACCTTGAAAACTTCCGCAAAGAACCCCGACCCGATCATCTCCATTTTCTCAAAGTCCTCGATGCAGCTGAGTGACTCGACGGCTTCTCGCAGCACTGACAGCAGCGGCGAGCTTGGCCGTACCGGACTGAACAGTGCGTGAGTAGGCGATGAGTACCCACTACCGTTCAAGCTATCAGCTGATTTGCTCAGCGTGAGTTTCTCCGCAGGAGATCTGTCCGAACACAACTTTGCAGTTGCCGGCTGTTTCTCTGGGGTTGGTAGCTGTAGCCCGATCGCTGGAACAGTATCGCGTTTCTCTTGTTCCGTAGACGAGTCTGAATCGGATGATAGCTTTGCTTGCACGAGATGCTCAGCCAGAGCAATGTCGACCTGTTGTTGCTGTAAGGGTGTTGCATCTGCTCCATTCTCGACAACATGGGGACTGGCTTCGCTACTCTTACTCTCTCCTTTGAATGAAAAGCGCGATCTTCCCTTAGGGCTGTTTCTGGGGCTCTTCCTTATCCCAAGCGACTGAAGAAAACTCATCTCGGCTGTTGATCGCTTTTTGCACCGCCTAGAGTGAACGCCCGCGCCGCTTTACTCCTTTTAGAGTAAGCGCTTGAAGGGTTAAATAATGTGCGCAATGAATAGCTGATGTCCTGTACCGTAACTGATTTTGAATAACTGATGTTCCTGTGACTACTACTCTGAGCAGCCTGCTCCAGCAGTAGAAATAACAAACGGCTTTAATTATAGTGCAAACAAAATACATTGGGTGACATCAATGATTCTACAAGTTTTAGCGTCTTTCTCCTTCTCTTTGCAACTTGCGACCCGACTCATAGTTTGTGATGACATTCCAAACCTGCTGCAAGCTATGATTATAATCCTGAATACAGACCTTCTCTATCGAACAAATGGGCACTGTTCTTTAGTTACTGCAGCTAGAAACCTTGAATGTACTATGCATGCTGCATGTTTCTTGGGCGTGGCTAATTTGTTATCTACGTCATGACTATTGTTACTATTAATAGAAACCACAGCTGATATTACGTGGCAATCCAGAAGCATCCATTATTCAAAAGATTAGTGAAGAAGAGACAACGTACTAGCGAGCTGCTATGGCGGACATCAAGCCACCTGATCCTAAGTGCGTTGAGTAAAATTTCTGCTATGCTGCTAACATGTGTATTTTATCATTCAGCATGGACCTATCAACCGCCATTTTGAGGACCAAATCTCGTCCCAATCGCCTGCTGGTTGAAGATGCTGTCAATGATGATAACTCAGTGGTAGCTCTATCACAGGTTAACCAACGTAACATACTCCATCTTCACTAGATACTGCAATTCTTCGTTGCTCTTTTGGTGGTGTTCATTAAATAGAATATTCTTCGTGCAGGAAAAGATGGACGAGTTGCAGCTGTTCAGAGGAGACACTGTACTACTGAAGGGAAAGAGAAGAAAAGAGACAGTCAGCTATAACCTCATTGTGTGTTTTAAGTTCTCTCTCTCAGGTCTGTATTGTGCTATCAGATGATACTGTTGCTAATGAGAAAATTAGGATGAATCGTGTTGTGAGGCAGAACCTGAGGGTACGCAGCACTGATGTGGTCAGGTGAGTGTCAGCTGTGATCATGTGACCAGTAGCTCCTCCCTCTCACAGCGTTCAGGCATTCCCTGACGTCAAGTATGGCAAGAGAGTACATGTGCTACCCATTGACGACACTGTGGAGGGCATTACCGGGTAAGACCCTT
>OZ024790.1:6051866-6104827 GCA_964017065.1 Haliclona indistincta
AGGTGAGTCAGGGATACTATAGCATCCCTCTCTATCGTAATCTCTCTCACTCTCTCTCTCTCTCCCTCTCTCTCTCTCTCTCTCTCACTCGCTCTCTCCCCCCTCTCTCCCCCCTCTCTCTCCCTCTCTCCCTCTCTCTCTCTCTCTCTCTCTCTCTCTCTCTCTCTCTCTCTGTAGTATCCCGTTGAGCATCCTGAGAAGTTCCTTGCGTTCGGTATGACCCCCTCTAAGGGTGTGTTGTTCTATGGTCCTCCTGGTTGTGGCAAGACCCTGCTAGCCAAGGCCATTGCTAATGAGTGCCAAGCTAACTTCATCTCTATCAAGGGACCTGAGCTACTGACCATGTGGTTCGGAGAGAGTGAGGCTAATGTACGTGTCCATTGCTAAGTCACGTGGCGGCAGCGCTGGAGATGGAGGTAAGAACACTGATAATACACAAACCTGATATCTCCTTTCTCTTCCCTCCTTCTGTCTCTCTTTCCTTCTCTCTCTCTCTCTCTCTCTCTCTCTCTCTCTCTCTCTCTCTCTCTCATTCTCTCTCTCTCTCTCTCCCTCCCTCCCTCCCTCCCTCCCTCCCTCCCTCCCTCCCTCCCTCCCTCCCTCCCTCCCTCCCTCCCTCCCTCCCCTCCCTCCCTCCCTCCCTCTCCTCTCTCTCTCTCTCTCTCTCTCTCTCTACCTCCAGGTGGAGCTGCTGATCGTGTCATCAACCAGGTGCTGACTGAGATGGACGGTATGAGTAACAAGAAGAATGTGTTCATTATTGGAGCTACTAATCGTCCTGACATCATTGATAGCGCCATCTTGAGACCAGGTCGCCTCGATCAGCTCATCTATATACCACTGCCAGATGAATTAGTAAGCTGTCACTGACCAGATAGGGTAGTGGTGTCATCTCTCTCTCAGTCCAGGATATCTATTCTGAATGCTAACCTCCGTAAGTCTCCAGTGGCACCTGATGTAGACATACCATTTATTGCAAGACAGACTAAAGGATTCAGCGGAGCTGATCTTACTGAGATATGCCAGAGGGTAAGACACTGAGATAATAGCTAACTTAGTCACTGAGATATGCCAGAGGGTAAGACAGAATAGCTAACTTAGTCACTGAGATATGCCAGAGGGTAAGACAGAATAGCTAACTTAGTCACTGAGATATGCCAGAGGGTAAGACAGAATAGCTAACTTAGTCACTGAGATATGCCAGAGGGTAAGACAGAATAGCTAACTTAGTCACTGAGATATGCCAGAGGGTAAGACAGAATAGCTAACTTAGTCACTGAGATATGCCAGAGGGTAAGACACTGAGATAATAGCTAGCTTAGTCACTGAGGTAATGCTAGAACCTAAGAGATGTAAGCTGCTACAGCGGTCAATGAGATATGCTAGAGAGAGTGAGAGATGAATCGAGGGCATCTACTGGCCACGTTCATATCTGTCTTGGGTCACTGGAAGCTGGAGCTCGTTGGAATGCATCCACAACATCTCTCTCGTGATGCTGGTTGATGAGACAAAAAGAAACATAGTGTGTGAATGGCCACTGCAAGATAGCATCAAACTCGCCCTTCATGACCACAACAGACAATGGCATGTCTCTATGGAAGATGCCTCAGTTCTCGCAGCGTATGGAGGATGCTAGATCTGGCAAGTACACCTCGATTTTCAGCCTGCCCTTCTACTCTAGTCGCTATGGTTACAAGATGTGCCTTCGTCTCTACATACTGGGTGATGGTATTGGTAAGAGTACACACATGTCTCTGTTCTTTGTGGTCATGAAGGGAGAGTTTGACGCCATCTTGCAGTGGCCATTCACACAAGGTATCGTTCCGTCTCATCAACCAGCATCACGGGAGAGATGTTGTGGACGTGTTCCAACCAGATCCAATGAGCTCCAAGACAGATATGAACATAGTCAGTGTCTGCCCTTGTGCAGATTATGGTGTTATGAGTATTTTTGTTCATGAATTGTTGCTGGTAGTAGCACCTGTATAAACACTAACACAGGGTGTGGTGGCTTGTTTGTTGGTGATTATTCAGATGAATCATTTTTGTGGTCGATAATACATCCTCTTTATCATTGTGGTACAGCTAATTGCAGCAAACTTGACTCTCAGTTTTGACAGACTACAAGGACTCATATTTGTGGTCAACACCACACCTCTCCCTGTACATGCTAGTATAGGGAGAGGTGTGGTGTTGACCACAAATTAACAGTCCTTGTAGTCTGTTTGTCAAAACTGAGGTCAGCAATCAGCTGTACTGTAGGTGTGTGAATAATCATTCTCTTTCCATTAATATAGGCGTGCAAGTTTGCTATTCGTGAGAGTATTGAAGCTGAAATACAGCGAGAGAGACAAATGAAGGAGAGTGGAGGCAATCCTGAGATGGTAACTATAGCAACACCACCAATGCACAACACACCATAATGTGGTTTTTCTAAGAAACAGCACTAATGGGAGGAAGACAACATTCTGTGTATAGAGGTGTTAGAAAGATGTCTTATTGTGTCATTGTGTGTAGGATATGGAGGAGGACCCTGTCCCTGAGATCAGGAGGGACCACTTTGAGGAGGCCATGAAGTATGCTCGTCGCTCAGTCACTGATAATGACATCAGGAAATATGAGATGTTTGCACAGAAGCTGCAGACGTCACGAGGGTTTGGGCAGTTCAGGTCAGGAGTGAGAGAGGGTATCGTGTGATGTGGTGTATCTTGTGCTGTTTGTAGGTTCCCTCAGTCCTCTCAACCACCAGCTAGTGCTGGGGGTGGCGGCCATGGTGCTACTCCTGGTGGATCCCAGGGTCTGGAAGATGATGGAGAGGATGATCTATACAGCTAGACACTGACTCAATAACTAATACTATGCTGCTGTAGTAGTAGCCATTATTATTATTACTGTCTTATCCACTGACTTAGTCGAAATCAGGAGCCCATATGCTTCTGTCACTGTGACTGACGACTTGGGGGTTTCCCTGGGAAAATCCCGCACCGTACTGTATGACACGCGTATGCTGTGTGTATTTAGTCTTAGCCCTCATCCTGTACCTCGCAGTCTTTGGGAGAGAGAAATCTAAGCAGCCATTATGGAGTCTATGGCGGTTCGCTTGGATCAACTGCTAGAGAATAATCGAAAGGATATCCACAAATATTTGTGTCCTAAGTGCGACTATGTACTCCGTGACGCGGTCCAGCAGATGAGCTGCGGTCACTGGCTGTGCAAGTGCTGTGCTGAAGAGCTGTCTCTCTCTGAGTCTCCTCAATGCCCTCTACAAGACTGCAAGGAGTTGTGGAATATCGAAGAACAACCAACAGTACGTATTAACTACAAGCAAGGTAGAATAAAATAATGATTCTTAGCTTTCTCTGGCAGTATTTTCCTGATCGTTTTGTGAGAAAGAGTCTCGCTAAGCTGTCTGTGAAGTGTGCTAAAACTGAGTGCCAGTGGATTGGTGTTGCAGAACAGTTGACCCAGCACTGCTCGGTTGAGTGTGAGTTTACCCAGATACAGTGCAAGCTGTGTGATGAGTGCTTTAAAGCTAGTGAGGTATATTTCTCATGCTGTCCTTGTGCCCGTTATATACTATCTTGTTTACTCGTGCTTTTAGGCTAAAACCCACAAGGAAGTGTGTGCTGGGCCAAAGACTCTGTGCTGTTTTGCTGAGTTAGGCTGTGACCACCAACAAAAAGTATGTAATTATTCGCTTAACAATACTTTTCACTGGTTTTCGATCAGATGACGAGAGAGCAGCGTATTGCTCACATGAGTGAACCAAAGGCCCATATGGATCATATGGAGATCATTGCCAAGCATTTGACAGGAAGTAAGAACACATCTTGTGTTCAAGATGATTTTGTCGACAGCAAGATCAGCCAACCTGTACGTTGGTTATCATGTCAGGTTTTTATTGTTTAATATGAAATTACAGATTGCCCAAGAGGATCATGAGCCGGACTACACGACAGCAATTGTAATCCCTAGTATCCCCACACATGCTGGACTGCTGCAGCAATCCAAGCTGAACTATATGCATAATGCAGAGTTTTCACAACAAGTTGCACAACTCGCTGAAAGTCCGACACATCTCACTGAAATGCTGCAGACTTATGATGGTACATTCATATGGAGGATTCCTGAAATCGAAAAACATATGAACAAAGGAGAATTCTACAGCCCTACCTTCTATTCCAGTGGAGATGGTTACAAGATGCGCCTTCATCTTCATGTACCTTCTGGCGATGGAATTGGTGAAGAGACACATTTGTCCATCTTTCTTACCATCATGAAAGGAGAATTTGACGCCATCTTGCAGTGGCCGTTCACACACAAGGTATCGTTCCGTCTCATCAACCGGCATCGCGGGAGAGATGTTGTGGACGTGTTCCAACCAGATCCGATGAGCTCCAGCTTCCAGCGACCCAAGACAGATATGAACGTAGCCAGTGGATGCCCTCGCTTCATCTCTCTGGCTGAGCTGAACCAAGGCGGCTTCATGGAGGATAACACCATCTTCATCAAAGTGAAGGTGGATGCCTCCACTATGAAGCACTGAGGACAGGAGTTCATAACTGAGAGTATCGAAACATCAATTGCATATTGTCGACAGTGAAGTAAGTCATTATTTATGTGATGAACCTTATTTTGAGAGTTGCAGTGGTTAGGAGAGATCATGCAATACAAAACAAGACCGCCATTTGCACCATAGCAGATTTCACTTCCGTTTGAACTGCGTGCAGCGTATGCTATCTAGCAATGCAGGATTTAATTTTAACGCCTTCACGCAGTGAAATCTGTTATAATTTGAACAGATATCACTGCGTGTAGCCCATGTTAGTGTCGACTAATGCGAGTTAATTTACCGCATCAAGGCGTTAAAATTAACTCCTGCATTGCTAGATAGCATACGCTGCACGCAGTTCAAACGGAAGTGAAATCTGCTATGGTGCAAATGGCGGTCTTGTTTTGTATTGCATGATCTCTCCTAACCACTGCAACTCTCAAAAAACTGTTTACAATATGCAATTGATCTTTCGATACTCTTGGTCATGAATTGTCTATCATGCGATGATGCCAGTACCTTCTCTTCCGCCCAAGAACAAAAACCTGAATCTGAAACCGAGTGACTGCATGAAACTGAGTGTTGTATTTTTTAGTTGTTACTGTTTTAGTTATTAGTATTTCAGTTGTTAGTCATAATTTTATTAGTATTTCAGTTGTTAGTCATAATTTTTATTAGTATTTCAGTTGTTAGTCTTAATTTTTTTTATTTGTTAATTAGAGTACTCTTGCTAGCTGGGTGTACATGTCATGTGGTCACAGTGTGGTTATTGATGAATCCGGTTAGCAATAATACTAGGGATTTTCCCGGGGAGTTTCCCGTGGATTCCCCCGTTCACTATGTAGTCATTCCATTATCTATGGTCGATCCGGTCATTCAAAGGTCGCCTTCGCCTTTTCCTTCGCCTAAATTTCCCGACTACGAGTTCAACCTGGCTCTGTGCTTGAATTTATCTGCGACGTATGACTGCACGGACTGGCGTCGGCTACGTTCTCCTGACTCCGGAGCGACTGGTCGAAAACAACCTCAAGGATGTCCAAAAATATGTGTGCCCCTTCTGCAACTACCTCCTTCGCAACGCGGTACAGCAGATGTGTTGCGGACACTGGCTGTGCGAGTGCTGTGCGATAGAGCTGTCTGAAGCGGAATCTCCTCGCTGTCCTCGCAGTGACTGTTTGGAACTGTGGAACCTTGAGGAAAAACCAGCCGTATGTTACCCAAGGACCGCTCAATACTAAACATTGTGTGTCTTTTCGCAGTATTTTCCTGATCGCTTCGTAAGAAAGTCGCTCGGTAAGTTCTCTATCAAGTGTACGAACGATGACTGTTCTTGGGTCGGTATCGTGGAACAGCTGACGCAGCATCTCAAAGTGTGCGAGTTCACCAAAGTTCTCTGCGAGCATTGTGACGAATGGCTGTTTGTCAGCGAGGTAGGTCACCGGATGCTATGACGCAAAAAAACCTCACTGCTATCGTATTCACAGGTTAAATCTCACAAGGAAGTTTGCAAAGGTGCCATGACGTTGTGCTTGTTTGCTGGACTTGGGTGTGACAATACATTGAAAGTACGTTAAGTATATATGCTATTATGAAAACATCCCAAACTTGACTGTTATCTCGTATCAGATGACAAAGGAACAACTTTGTGCTCATCTCTATGAAAATCTCACTCCACACATGGAAATCATTGCTAAGTTGTTACGAAAAGTGAAATCACCAGATGGATTGTTGGAAGAGGAAATAGAGAAAGACGGCAGGTCAAGTGACCACAGCAATAAGTCTTTGATACGTAGTGCTAGACCAAATGGCTTTGATGCTTCTCTTGTTAAAAGGTTGGGAATGGAAGTTGTTCGGGCGGATGGTGCTGATGCAGCTATTGCAGTAGATCGTTACACTCAGCAAGAAATGTTGCAGGAGGTATTTTCAGAAAGGCAAAGGCGCTTCCAAGAGATAACAGGTTTCAAGACAGAATTTGAGTACATGAAGGAGCGACTGACAGGAAAAGATACAGAAATAGCTCGTCTCCACAGCAAGGTGCTTCAAATGGAGAAGCTAGTCCAGACCAAGACCAGTGATGGTGAGGATCGAGATTTCCGCCTGTCATTGATAGAGAATGCTAACTATGATGGGAACATGATCTGGAAGATACCTCAGTTCTCTCAGCGTATGGAGGATGCTAGATCTGGCAAGTACACCTCAATCTTCAGCCTGCCCTTCTACTCTAGTCGCTATGGTTACAAGATGTGCCTTCGTCTGTACATACTGGGCGATGGTATTGGTAAGAGTACACACATGTCTCTGTTCTTTGTGGTCATGAAGGGAGAGTTTGACGCAATCTTGCAGTGGCCGTTCACACACAAGGTATCGTTCCGTCTCATCAACCAGCATCACGGGAGAGATGTTGTGGACGTGTTCCAACCAGATCCAATGAGCTCTAGCTTCCAGCGACCCAAGACAGATATGAACGTAGCCAGTGGATGCCCTCGATTCATCTCTCTGGCTGAGCTGAACCAAGGCGGCTTTATGGAGGATAACACCGTCTTCATCAAGGTGAAGGTTGATACCTCCACCATGAAGCACATATAGGACAGGGCGGCATTATTTGGTGTGGAAACACGACAAAAGCAGCTGATAATTGAAGTGGTGGTTGATCTTGTTGGCATATCAATGGTTAGTATTCTTATCTTCCTTCTTCTCTTACTGGATCTACCAGGATAGTTGCTCTAACAAACGAAATCAGTATTCTCCAACCAAGCTCAGCATTTAACCAGAAATGTATTCAACCATGATTGAACTTGTATACTCTGCTGCTTACCATCTGGTGAACTCATGAATATTCATATTAGTTATTGATTGGTGCAGGTGGACATTATTATTATCCATGATTCATTGACATTAAAAGTTGTTTACTCCTGGCAGCAGCATCTGGTATTTGCATAATTTAAATTTCCCGCCAAAATTAATGGCGTTGGACTGTCGTTATGTACAGGAAATTCCTCACGACAAATTAAGCTGTGAAAATATTTTGACTACCATCTCAATGAACCATGGCACCCCTACACACCTGGCAGTGCATTCCAAGCAAAGCAGAATACTAACCGATCCTAACAGGAGACAGTGGAGCTGGAAAAACCTCGCTGATCTTCACAGGAGACAATAGAGCTGGTAAAACCTCAAAGAAATAATAATTAGGCAAGGAAAAATTGAACCTTATTCTTAGAGCAAAATCTTGGTCAGTCCAGTACAATCCTATTCCTTCTCTCGACTACATTGATATGAAAGCAAGTTTCAACCACTTATTGAAAAGAACATAGTTCTTGTTTTATGTCGCTCTTTTGATCGCCATACCAAGGGTGCCGTCCCATCGTCCTATATGTGTGCTGCAAGGATCTAGTAATGCTGCTTCCCTTACATTTTGTCCACAAACTAGTATAGCAATAAATATGAAGACGATTTGCAAACCAACATTGTAATAGTTTTAAATCATTTTTTTGTAAAGTACGTGTACATGTGTGCAATTTTTGAGATGCTTGTTGCTAGGCGGAGCTGTTGGGAGGAGACTTATTGTCCTGCAGGCTCCTGCAGTCTAGTCTCGAGGTAAGAGTCTGTTTGTTCTTCTTGATGACTGCAATAGGTTTATTGTAGAGTGCTGTGCTACAGCTTCTGCCATCATAGCCTCGTGTTCATACACTGTGCAGACAGTGCAGTACGTTACTAATCGTTCTGCAACGCCTATTGTATGTAAGTTAAGTCTGTTTTATTATTGTTTTTAGTTTATTACCCAATCTTACCTATCTATAATGTGTTGCATAGCTAGTTATTGATCTATAAGTAACTGCTCAGTCTTAGCTGCATGTGTGTAAATGCGCTGCAGCAGGTCCCACCAAATAATAATGTTATTCATTGCCCAGCTATAGCGCTATAAATGTGCCTGCTGGTGTGTGAATAAGTAGCTGACATATTGGGCAGTTGCTGATACAGCATCAGTATTGTGTCTATATCCCATGTACAGAGCTAGTAACATAACATGAGAGTACACATGTGTGGAACATGCTAAGCGCCATGATTATGGTGTTTTGACTTCTTGGTGTAGTTTAAAGGGCGCTCTCAAGTGAAGTCGAAGCACTTTCGAGACTTTACGAGAGCACTACCCCTTTCCCGATGGATATAATGGGTCATACGTCCCGCCAACATGTGATACAACTTAGTTGTGCCATGCTAAAGGCTGTTCTGATCTTGGGCACATGACGGGGAGGGAAATATGATCCGTTATATAGCGCAATCTGATTGGTCAGAATAGTCTTAGTATGGTATAATTCAGATTATGCACTAGCATGTATCACTTATTCACTGCTATGAAAGTGAATTTAAACTCTGCCAGCGCAAATGCAAAATGCAACACATGGTAGATAAGAGAAATCAGATCAGAAGCCGCTATACTGCCTAATGGTACACTGTCAATCTTATTACATTGAGTACAAAATATAGCTTAATTACATCACAACTAGCTGTTTACTTTCATGCATTAGTTACTTGTGATATGGAAGCTTAGTCTAATCATAGTGTTTACAGTGGAACCTTTCTAAGGCAGACACCATTGGGGTCAACAAATTGTCGATTATAGAGAGGGTGTCCTCTGGTCAGGGGTTTATTATGGGTTATATTTGGGATTCAGTAAGTGTTCATTATAGAGGGATGAGAGGTGTCCTCTAAGAGAGGTTCCGCTGTAATCACAACATTGTGTTTTCCCTCTCTTCCTGTGAAATTACTAACAGCATGACTCAATGATGTCATGAGACCTGGCACTAATTGCTGATAACCTGGGAATTTTTGTTTTTGTCCCACAGTTTCAGTGTTTGTGTCATGGTTTGTAGTATAGAGTATCTATGCTGGGTTGTAGTGTATGCTATGTTGCACTGATGAGGTCAAATGAGACCGAAACAAGCTATCTCGTGCTTGTCTGCAACTGCACTATAGGTGATTTTTATCTCACTTTGAACAGCATGAGCACGTGGTTATCGTACACATGACTAGTTCATGATGCTCACTCACACTATTTGGATGAGATAAAATCAACTATTACATAAACCTACCTTATAATATGTGTGTACTTCAGTTTGCAAGTTGGTTGTCATAGTCAGTAGCCACACCTGATAATATTCTGCAATACAGGGCCAGGCTTCAACTATCCTGCATTGACTATGACAACCAACTTGTACCTTGTGCTGTATTGTAGCCAGGATGTGTTATGACTAAGCTTGTACTTTGTACACACCACAGCTGCCTTATTGAAACTTGAATACTTAGGAATAGAGCAGGGATGATCCCTGGGAATTCCCCCTAGATGCAAGCAAGCATTGTCAACATGCATGCAAGCATTCTACTGTAGTAACTACATTTATTATGTATCTCCTTATCTGGCAATAATATGTGCAGTGACTGCTTGTGATTATAATTAACAAAATCACCCAGTATGCCTGTTTCTGCAAACTCGACATTGTTGCATGAATAAAAACGCCAGTACAGCATTGTTGCAGGCAATAATATTATTGCAAGTGACAAAGTTGTGTGGTGTTCACATGCATCTGGGATTCTAATCTCATGGCTTCAATACCAAAACTATATTTATAAACTGACTAATAATGTAACTAGAGACAATGACAATAACAGGGCAAGTGAGTAAAGTTTAAAGCAAATTAAATAAAGAAGAAAAAAAATTTTGAATAGGACTGTGATATAATAATAATTTATTAACTGTTCATGATCAAGTTCAAAGAGGAGCCGTCAAACATACTCACAGATCTCCACATGGTGCAAGAACCTCGAAGACAGAGGATTGATGCACGGACGATAGCAAATGAAATCCTTGTTGATTGAACTATAGTTGGAGTTCAATCAACCCAGTTGATTGAACTATAGTTGGAGTTCCACTTGTAGGATAACTCGTCGGCGAGATGCTGAATGAATTTCGTAGCTTCTTTGCCCAACATTCCATCAACCGAGACACACAATGGAGTGAATAACGCTCTTCTATCTTCACAAGCTTGGCCATATTTCACTTTTTTTCTCTTTCAGCCGAAGCCAACACATCAGAGGGTGATTGGTGTATGTAGGACTGGGTGTCTGTATCAATAACACAAATATCGAATAACGCCTCAGTCTGTGGAGAACAAACACCTCTGACGGCGAGATCAGCGATGAGAGCCGCCAGGGCGGTTAGTGTCCGCTTCTTTGACAACTAGTTCTCTGTGGACCTGGCCCCACACAAGAGATGCAAGATCACCAAAGGTATCCCTTATCTCATTGTGCCTTCGAATCACTAGACCTCCCTTGCGGCATGACAAGGCATGAGAAAGATCAAAGGGTGATCCACAACCATCACAGTTTAGAGGAATGCAAAGGAGTGGTTTCTTGTAGCGTAGTGCGAGGGCATCACGGAATTCACTGGCTAATCAAAGTGATGTTTTGCAACAGGAAGAACGTTCAGCCATAAGATTTTTGTGTCTCTAGCGCGTTGTATTGCTCGTCTTTGCAGATTGCTCAATTCCTGAATGTTGTTGTTGAATGTTTCATCCAGGATGGTCTCTTTTTGAGTGAGCAGCTTGGAACGAACAGAGTGTGTTGAAGTGAGAATTCAGAGTGCAGCTTCAAAGAGTCAACAACCACATTCGTTGCTCGTCTTGAAAGAGTGTAGGAATAGTCACATGATTCTGAAGGATTAATGATGTTTAGACCTCCAAGACGAGTAGGGAGTGAAACAATGTTCCTCTCAGCGGGTGTGATCTCACAGCCAAAAACAGAAGGTAGTAAATCTGATGCAATCTTGTGTTCTAAAGCCTTGATCATGTAATAATAATCCTATAATGCTTAATTGATTGTGACTGCATCGCTTAATGCAGCATTGGTAGCGCAAGCTGCTGCATAGTAAAACGCAAAGCAAGCTTTTCCTGTGAGATGACTATATGCCTTGCTACAAGTTCACTCTGTCAATCCATCAGAATATCCTTCGTTGCCAATGTTATGATAAAAAGCATGGTGGTCAGTCTTCTTCATGTCAGTCAATAATTATTATCACACAATGGAAGATGCTATAGACACAACTGTAACATTACGCAAGACGCATAGGCCTGAAGATCTCTACAGCATTTCAATGTAAAATGCTTATCGTTGTCATGGCCCCACCACCCCCAACAGGGTAGGGTGGTGGTTACCTGGGAATTTGCCAGCTCGAGGGTGGGCCAATTGATATAATTTATTTGCAAATGCAGACATGTAGTATAGTGTTCTGTTTGGACTGTGGTCACCAGTAGGGGCTAAGTGGGGGTATGTAAGGGATTTGCATACCAGTCGCTCCACCACCCCTGGAGCAAATCCCACATTGCCCCACGCCACCTCGCCCCATGCATGGTGAGGCTATACATGTACCCATAATAAAATTATTATGAATACATTCACATTATTATAGCACACAGCTAAACAGGTTTGACAGGTACTCAATGAAATTCATAGGCTGGAGCGTGCATAAACCATAGACAATGTATCCCTTCTCTCGATCTAATGGATACATTGTCTATGTATAAACGAAGCAAAAGCACGCGCGCTGGCCAATATTTTCGTCACGTGTACAGCTTCGCTTACGTGCGTTTGATTGGTCAACGTCATACTTCCGCTTTTGCCTCGTTTATTCGCAAACAACTATCTAGGGAAAAAACCCCTAAAATTCCCTTCCTTCGTATGACACACTATAAAAACAAATGCTTGCAGAGATCAAGCCAGTATACCACCATGCTGAGCTGCACCAGTAACCGCGATGTAGTGAAGTATTCCTGCCCCAAGTGCAATCAAATATTGCGCGACGCCGTACAAACAAGCTGCGGGCATTGGCTATGTCAAGTATGCGCGGACGAGCTGTTTTCCATCGAGTACGTTGCTAGCTAGCTGCACGTAACAAAGTACTGATACCAGCTGGCTGCTTGCTAACTGTATCAGGCGTTCATTACACTGTTTACACACAGTATTTTATTGAAAATTAATATTCATGTTGCCTACATTCCAATTTTAGCACTTTTATTAATATTTTTAGCAATACCATTGACCAACGTCATACTTACGCTTTCGCTTCCGTTGTGCAAGATCTTCGCAAACAACTGTAACTCACTGATAATTTATTTTAATTTCTTCAGCAGCCACCCTAGCTGTCCAAACAAGGAATGTGATGAACTACTAACAGATGAAGGTGGAGGAAAAGTAATTATTATCGTACTATTATGAGTGCATTAATTTTATTCTTTTTTTGCAGTATTTTCCAGACCGATTCGTAAGGAGAGAGGTAAAAAAGATAGTGGTCAAGTGCCAGAACATGGACCTTGGCTGCGATTGGGTGGGACCTCTTGGAGATTATGAGTTTCACCTACCAACGTGCAGTTATGATCTTACACCATGTCAGTACTGCAGTGAATTGATACCATCACAACAGGTATGCAACTTTGCACTATTCCATCATCACACCACTGCCACACGCACCACTAAAACATGCTTTGAACACATGTGCACCTTTGCACACATCAGCATGATTTGGCAAAAATGATGGCTAAGATAATTCATGGTGTTACTATATTGCACAATCTTACTCAATCTTACTCACTGTCAATCTTGCAGATACTTGCACACCAACACGCATGCACAAAGAAATTGCACAGCTGTCCACTAGCTGGATTCGGATGCCAACTAACCGATAAGGTAATTCATCTTGAAAGCATCTCCACATTATATTTACTGTTTGTTGCTTTGCAGCTAAACTCAACTGACATGCACACACACTTGACTGAGAATATTTTCGAACATCTCAGCATCATTGCTAGCCAACTGAAGAAGGCACACCGCATCTCTGATCATGACAACATCAGCTTTGCTGATAGTGGGATATCATCAGCTGATAGCTCTCTCTCAATATTTGATCCAAAGATAGATGTTACCGTTCAGAGAGACGGAGGAGGGGCGTACAGGGGAAGATCAGATGAAGGAGGGGCCAACACGTATCGAGGGAGACATGACGTACAGCAACTGATGGAAGTATACCGGGAGAGATATTACCCTCAAGCACTTGCCAAAGGAGCAGCTCAATACCCAACAAGAGCAGATATTGACAAGCTACAAGCAGACATGTATACGAAAGATAGTCAGATAGCCAGTCTCAAGCAACAAGTGGCTAAACTAGAGAAATCATTTCAATCAAAGAGCACTAAAAATGAAGACAGTGATTTCCGTCTATCACTGATAGAGAATGCTAACTATGATGGCAGTATGATCTGGAAAATACCTCAGTTCTCACAGCGTATGGAGGATGCTAGATCTGGCAAGTACACCTCAATCTTCAGCCTGCCCTTCTATTCTAGTCGCTATGGTTACAAGATGTGCCTTCGTCTCTACATATTGGGTGATGGTATTGGTAAGAGTACACACATGTCTCTGTTCTTTGTGGTCATGAAGGGAGAGTTTGACGCCATCTTGCCGTGGCCGTTCACACACAAGGTATCGTTCCGTCTCATAAACCAGCATCACGGGAGAGATGTTGTGGACGTGTTCCAACCAGATCCAATGAGCTCCAGCTTCCAGCGACCCAAGACAGATATGAACGTAGCCAGTGGATGCCCTCGCTTCATCTCTCTGGCTGAGCTGAACCAAGGTGGCTTCATGGAGGATAACACCATATTTATCAAGGTGAAGGTGGATACCGCCACCATGAAGCACGTATAGGAGGAATTACGTACATCACTTGGTATGGAATTACGACAAAAGCTGACACTTGATGCAATAGTCAACATAACTTGCTTATCAAAGTGTTGCTTAGTCGCTTATAGACTAGTTGTTTAGTCTTTTTCCTTCTTCTTGTTCAAAAAGCCAAAGCCCCAAAAAATCGATAATCTTTTTCGTGCTTTGTTATTCACTATTTCAACTGCATAGACATATTTTTCTACACATGGTCACTTTGTTTCTGTTATTGGATCTCATATGTATCACTTGAATTTTCGTATCGTTGTCACTAACTTACAAATACACTTCACCTGAATATCATTCGTCCGCCAACTGATCAATTGTCTACGTATTCATCCAACACACCGATGAAAGTATGTACTACCAAGCTTCTGCATAATTCAATATACTCTTCACTATACTCTCATCCGCCAACTGAGCTGAACATCTTTTTCTCGATGAAACCAATACTCTCAAGCTTGTTCATGATGCTCGGCCAAATGACAGTGAACATTATTTTAACCTTTAGTTATACAGAACATGATTATAATTATTGACTGATAATACTGTGATTAATGATATTAAGCTTTGAAAGTCGTTTACTTTCTGGAAATTTATCTACTACAGCGGTGTACCACAGTGTACAAAATTCACTATCAAAGAATGCGAAATATTCTGCTTAATACATTAAGCAGAACAACTTATAAATGGCAAGCCAAGTGTTGTAATTTACAAGTACTAGTCAGGTGGCTTAGCAAAATTACCGCGCATTTGCGGACAAAAGCACCAAATTTTGCATGCAGCATTACTTGAACCTCCTCTACAGAATTAGCCTAGGAGCCCACCAGAAAATTAAAAATTCGTGAATCCTGGGATATAACATTGCAATCTCCTTTGCATACACATTTGATTAACTGAGAACATGCTTTTGAGACTTGTGGAATGGTTTTCCAAACAGGCTCCCATGAACCAGATATAGCCTTAGACCAAGCAAATTGATTAGGAGATGGTAAAATTTGATGCGCCTGAGTCTTGCTAAAGCTCCTGTTATTTGGGTCACGCAGAAATCCATCCAGTTTTTGAGTATTTTTGTTTTACCAGATACTTTTCTCTGCAATCCTTCTCTCTTGTTGACTCCTTAAGATTGTCGGTTTTGTATGTGTCCCATACTACATCCACTCTTGATGAAGACTAATAATTAAGTATGGGATAGACTTGATTTGCATATTCATCAAAAATTTATGTACAAACAGTTTTTTTGCAGTTCGCATGTGATCGACTACCCCACCATCAAGCACAGTAGAGCCATATGCAGATGGTGGACTGCAATCTTCAGCAGGACACACAATACATGAAAGCATGTTTGATTTGGAGCCAGGCAGATAGATTTTTCCAAAGTCAGACAATGATGGTGGAAATGATCGTACTTCATGGGCAAAAAATTCCTTTAGGTCTCCTTGTCGGTTTTGCATTGATATGTATAGCTGACCAAAAAGTGCCACATTATTTTGAAGTAGCTTGATCTTCTTACCTTGCTTGGATGTTGCTTTTTTAGTTGGGTCTCTTGAAAAGTGCAAAGTAATTCTTTTTAATCGGGACATGAATAGAAGTTGTGCGATTCTCAAGAACTGTCTTTACATAAGCATCATACTGTTTCTTGCCTTCGTCTTCCATTTTGTACAAATCACTTGAGGCAAGTAGTTTCGGTTTTCAAGTATTATTAACTCAAAAAAATCATTTTAGAAGGGATTACCCATTCATTCTCTGGATTGTTTCAACAAAACTAGAAACTTGTTTGAAGAATAACTGTTGGGTTGCAATATCGTATCAGCCAGATACTCATCCTCGAATTGCCTCTGTAGTCATTAAGCATGGTACTTTCACATATTTACACATGGTTTAGCACCAATTATCTGATAGGCTTACTACTACTACTCAATGAATTTTATTGCAGTACATACTTTTATTTATAACGTTTCCCATGGGTATTTCACCTGGGCTCCTAGGCAAAAACTAACTAGTATTCTCTAAAGATTCAACTGAGAAAGTTTGGCGCTTTTGTCCACAATTGCACGGTAATCCTAAAAATCAATGCTAAGCCACCTGACTATACATACACTACTTGAAAATACTGTTCTGGCACTTTTATTGACCTAATAGAGCCCTAGATGGCGATGCACCACTTCCCTTTATGCTAATACATCACTGAGGTAATTGAGTTATCATTGACGTAATTCAACTGGCTAAAACATGGCTCAGCAGTCCATGCCTAAATGAACAAACGTGTCTTGCATGCTCTCGGCAAACAACATTGACTTTGAAAGACTAATGATGATGCACTATATCGGTCATTATCAGTATGTACCAGGAACAATGTGTTAACACCACCTATAATGGTAACACCAAGAACCGTGCATCCACTACTGGCAAGATTCCAACGAAATCTATAAAAAATTTTTCAGTAATAATTATTTATCAGAAAACTAGACTGTATACCGTGCACTGGATACTGTGGAGCTGGCAAGACCACCTCATTCCTGCTCTCGTAGTCACCAAATAAGAAACTGGTTTGTTTTAGCTACACAATGACAATAGCTCCATATTGATGAGGCACACTGTAACCCTAGCCTCGTCCCCAGGCCCCACCTCCCAAAGCTGAGGAGAGGGCCTGGTACACATTGTATGCGCATGCGTTAATTATGTCCAAATAAGGCATGATTTTAACCGAATCTGTTTAATTTGCCGAATCATGCCATTCAATTGATCATGCCATATTTGGACATAATTAACGCATGCGCATACAATGTGTACCAGGCTCTATATCGAGAGCCTGGGGACGAGGCTAACTGTAACCCATCATATTAGACCAAGAATACACCTGCTGCATGAAATATCCAACATCACCTGAGGTGGTGACAAATCAATGAAATATGGAAATACACCACTCGGCTATGTCCTTATTCTACAATACTTGTAAAGTTGATCCACTAGCTAAGAACAAGTATGGTGACCGATTCCTATTATCAAGCATCCCGTGAACAACACTGTGACCCAATGACTAGAGACAATAATGGTGTTACACCACTTCACTATGCCAACCGCATTTAGCTAGGTGGATTTACTTACTAAAACAGGAAATAATTTTAACATCAGATTTGAAATTCGACTATTCATCTTCTCTATCTGGCAACTCACATGATATGGATACGTCTTGTATTGTTGACCAAATAAATAACAAAGTGCAAGTGTACTCATATGGACACACTCATACTGTCATTAACAATCAACTGGAGGTGGTATGGTACATACAACATTGTGACCCAATGAATGATAGTATGCACCACTTAATTATGCTTATGATGAAAAAGGTAAAATAACCCACTAGTAAGTTTGGAGAAACTTCTGTGAAAATTTATCCATCATGTTACTGAAACTACCAGCAATGCAGAAAGACTTTCACGTGCACACAGATAAAACTGGAGAAAGTGAAGCAATATTTCAAGTCTTAGCCATCTGTTACCAAGCTCATTGACTTTGCTCTCAACATGAAGAGGTATGAGTCCAGCAGTGAGGCCATCAGTAACACGACCTGATGATAGGCAAAAGAAAAAAACCGTTTCTAACCAAAACCGGTTTTTACTTTTGACTATTTTCAGATCATGTTACTGATGAAGAATGCCTCACTGCTGGACTCATACCTCTCCATGTTGAGAGCAAGGTCAACGAGCGTGGTAACATTGTAATATATTATGACTTCGCAGGACAACAAGAGTAGTACTTTACTGTACTACTCTATATAGTCATGCTGCTGTACTGGAATACATCATGAGGAATTCTGCCGCTATCTTTGCTTGTATCATAACACGACTTGATGCCAGTGCATGGACAAGATCAATGTGTCCATCCATTCACTACTGGATCTGAGAATGCCTACAGCTCAGTTCAGCTGATTGATAGCACCCCTCACAGCTGGTAAATTCATCACTAAAGCTAAAGCTTGCTAGTGAAGCAGCAACAATTTCTTGGTCTCAATCCTCTCAACTAAACATGATATCAATAAACAACACTATCAGTGACCTGGTGACTCTATTATTAAGTTAATCCATTAGATGAGAACAAGAATGGCAAGAATTGAAACCAGATGACATCTTTTGCTGTTTTATTGTGGGAGAAGAGACATATTCTGCTCATTTTCAAAAGCTACCATCATGTCTGAGTAAATGTTGTCAATATTCCCACAAAGCAAAAGTGGAACACCAACTGTATGGCCTCTAATGAACACTATGCTGCCACCAACAATCACCTGGAGGTGGTAAGATTCTTCTTTGATCGATGAACAGCATTGTGACCCAATGAATAGAGATCCAATAATGGTGATACACCACTTCACTATGCTAACCGCATTTACATTTTCACACTGCTACACTATGCAATCACTTGGAGATGGTAGTGTACTTCATCAATGAACAACGCTGTGACCCAATCAACATTGACTACTTCATGCTAGTAACAAAGGCTGAACTCAAATAGTGCAATTTCTAATATCCAATGGTAAAAATGTACCCACTGGCTATAAGTAAGTTTGGAGAAACTTTGCTTGCAGACTAAAACTATTCCAGTCATATCTACAATGCAAGAAACACATTCACTAACTTTTTCTAACTGGGTACAGTGGAGCTGACAAGACCACAAAGCTCAAATCATTATTCTTTTAGCCAGTAAACCAGAATTTTTTTTCTTTTGGCTATCACTGCATAGTTCTCCATGTTGAGAGCAAGGTCAACGAGGTTGGTAACATAACTTACAAGAGTACTACTCTATAGTCATGCTGCTGTACTGGAATGCATCATGAGGAATGTATCATAACACGACTTGATGCTAGTGCATGGACAAGATCAATGTGTCCATCCATTCACTACTGGATCCGAGAATGCCTACAGCTCAGTTCAGCTGATTGATAGCACCCCTCACAGCTGGTAAATTCATCGCTAAAGCTAAAGCTTGCTAGTGAAGCAGCAAACGTATGAATACGGGTTTATCTGTTCAATCCTCTCAACTAAACATGATATCAATGAACAACACTGTCAGTGACCTGGTGACTCTATTATCAAGCATTTTTTGCTGTTTTATTGTGTGAGAAGAGACATATTCTGCTCATTATGACAAGCTACCGTCATGTCTGAGTAAATGTTGTCGATATTTTCACAAGGTAAAAGTGGAACACCAACTGTATGGGCTCTAATGAACACTATGCAGGACACCTGGAGGTGGTAAGATTCTTCTTCGATCGATGAACCACATTGTGACCCATCTAATAATGGTGATACATCACTTCACTATGCTAACCGCATTTAGTTACTTACATTTTCACACCGCTACACTATGCAATCACTTGGAGATGGTAGTGTACCCAATCAACATTGACTACTTCATGCTGACTCAAATAGTGCAATTTCTAATATCCAATGGTAAAATGTACCCACTGGCTAAAACTAAGTTTGGAGAAACTTTGCTTGCAGACTAAAACTATTCCAGTCATATCTACAATGCAAGAAACACTTTCCTGTCCTCACATTCACTACCTTTTTCAAACTTGATACAATGGAGCTGGAAAGACCACAAAGCTCAAATCATTATTCTTTTAGCCAGTAAACTAGAAACATTTTTCTTTTGGCTATCACTGCTGGAATCATACTTCTCCATGTTGAGAGCAAAGTCAACGAGGTTGATAACTTAACTTACAAGAGTACTACTCTATAATAGTCATGCTGCTGTACTGGAATGCATCATGAGGAATTCTGCCACTGTTTTTGTTTGTATCATAGACCTGAGCCAGTATAGACTAGATCAGTCATCCATTCACTACATGGATGCCAGCAGCTCAGCTCAGAGACATGTCATCACCTATGCTGACCTGATTTTATTGTCAAAAATGTGTCGTGCAGTCTCTCGACTAAAACAACAAATCACCTGAGGACATGTTCTGTCAGTAACCTGATGACTCAAACAATAATTCTTGCTGTATACCAAGTTGAATGCTGTTGAACAACAATTCTTGCTAACTCAAACTAATGACAAAAGTATGAGTAAGCAAGAATCACCAGTATGTTAACAATGAACAACACTGGCACCATATCTTGGTAACCTGCTTGTCAGGAATTTCAACTCTGTAGCCTAGTACCAGACATATGGTCACTAGCAAATAACCCCATTGCATTGTCTTCCAACATCACTAGAATGCCGACAAGTGATTTCTGTCGTTGATATCTACACAAAATTTACCGGGAAATTTGGGAAAATTTATGATAACGATTCTTCTCATTACAGAGTGCACCAATGGCTAGTTTCTTCATTATGTCATCCAGCAAGAATTATTGAATGAATTTGTCTTTAAAAACAATTCAACATTGTACGCAAAGCGATGAACTTGGTATACACACTGCTTTTCATGATATGCATTGCATTGCTTTTCTTAATACATTGCGACTAGCTACAATCCAATTTTTTCCGATGGACAACACTGTGATCAAATGTCTATTCACAATTTCAGTAGCTTTAATCTTTGTGTAGCTCTTTATTAAAATACAATGACAAGGTCAATTTATAGTACTTCACAAACCACACAATTTGCACAAAATTCTTATACTTTGGCTTAATAATGAACATTCTCATTAGTCTACTTCGATACGAAAGCAAGTGAACCTATTACTGATACTTACGTCTTTTGAACGTATTCCATACCAGGGATGTTGCCCCATTCTCCTGTGCTACGCTACTTTTATTCAGTGACTTTGAATTATTGTGACTCTTTAACCGAAAAAAATTTCTATAATTTAATGTACAAACAGTCATTGAGTTTAGTGTTTTGTTTTTTATACATATTTTTTATTGTTTGAATGTTGCTTGGTGGAGCTATACTGCATGGGGGATAATGTCATCATCCAGTTAACTTTTAGCTGCATGTGTGATTCCAGTTTATATTCACAGCATTTTGTTACTGAAGTGCATGAGCAATATTTTACTACAGTTTAGTGTTGTTCATTTCCTAATCACATAATGTGCTGCTGATCAGGAAGGATCACTAAGGAGCGTACAGTTGTCTTTTGGAGAGGCATTTACAGCAGTACTTAATAAATTATCTTGAGGATTGTAATGCTATTTCGGATCACCAGTGGGGATTTCTCAAAGGGCGTTCAACTACTGGAGCCTTGATTACTGCAGTTGATAATTGGCACCGGGCTTTGGAAAATAACTTGGATATCTGTGCTGTCTTTCTTGACCTGTCCAAGGCTTTCGACAAGGTACCGCATAGTCCACTCATGGATAAGCTTGCAGCCTTGGGGGTTAATATTTACCTCCTTAGATGGTTGTGGGATTATTTGTCTAACCGCTCACAATATGTTGTCGTCAATGGCTCAGCTTCTAATTTGGTTCATGCAACGTCTGGAGTTCCCAAGGCTCTGTGCTTGGTCCCTTTTATTCCTCATTTATATCAATGATATTGCTGATGTCACCTTGACAAGTGGTTCTCTCATCCTGTATGCTGATGACATTCTCTTGTATAGATCTATTCATTCTCAGCACGACTTTAACCTCTTACAACAGGATATTGATACTCTTCAGGCGTGGTGCTCTCAAAATGTCATGAAGATCCAAGTGTAAATTCATGATAATTTCAAGGAAGCCCTCTCCTTTGCAGCCTTTGTCAGTTTTAAAGATTGATGACACCCCTTTGGCTCAGGTTCCCAAGTTTAAATATCTTGGTGTTTGGCTATCAGAGAGACTAGACTGGTCAATTCATGTACAAGCAATTACCAAGTCAGCTGCTAGAACGGTGGGTATGCTCTACAGGAGGTTCTATAAACATGCTTCGTCAAGAACTCTTGTTAAAATGTACACAGTCATGGTGCGACCTTTGTTAGAGTATGCTGCACCAGTGTGGGATCCTTACCAACAGAGTTTGATTGCAGCTCTAGAGAGGGTTCAAAAGATGGCGCTGAGGATGTGTGCTAAAAATTGGTCTGCAAATTATGAAGATCTCTTGTTGCAGTTTAACTTGCCATCTCTGAGGCAAAGACGGGCGCTTCTCAAGCTATCCTTCTTTTTTTCAAATTCACAATGATAACTTTCATTATTTGGGCCCACCTGTGCATCCTTCCCCCATGGACCCTAGACTGAGAGGCTATAAACCTGCTCGTATCGCTTGCTTGATACCAAATTGTACTAAAGCTTACAAGTCGTCTTTTTTCCCTGACGCTGTTAAAAGGTGGAATGACCTTCCTTTTGAGCTGCGGTCTCTTCAATCTCTATCTATGTTTAAGAAGGGCGTCCTCAATCACTGGACCAATTAATTTACTGAATAATTTATTACCTTAATGGTTTGTATCCTTGTCTTAGCTTTGCTATTGATGCGACCGTGCATTGTATGCAAAATTGTCATTAACTTTAGTCCCTCAATAAATGGTCATGTGATGACTGATGTTATGAACTTATCTCTTTACACGGTTTGGCAGGAACCAGGTCAGCCTTGGGTAGTTGTGTGATCATCGTTCTTGAACCTGTTGAGGGGTCAAGAACAGACATGCATTGCGCCTTACCCAGTTGCATGTATGTTTATGATCACACAACCAGATGAGTCACTTCCTGTTACCTGTTGTCAGGGAGTGATCGTTAGTGTGTGCCCCTCCCTTAGGTGTGATTGGGAGGGGCATAACCCCCCAAACTTCTGACCTGGTTTCACACCTCAAGGGTGGATTCCTAATTAAATCTACATTTCTTAACCGCCTGTTACGACGAGGTGGCTTCTGGGGTGGATGGTGGGACACGACAAGGTCTCGCTGCCTTCAACGTTGGCCCTCTGTCAGCTCAGGTATGAAGCATGTGCTCGCTCAGCGCGCATGCGCCAACCACCTCGTGGACTACGCTAGTTACGCCTACGTACCACCCTCGCTCGCTGATCGAGGTGTGGCTGACTGTCGCTGGTTCCTTAGTTAACTACGTTTAATAATATTAAACTCCATTTAACTTTAGTCCCTCAATAAATGGTCATGTGATGACTGATGTTATGAACTTATCTCTTTACACGGTTTGGCAGGAACCAGGTCAGCCTTGGGTAGTTGTGTGATCATCGTTCTTGAACCTGTTGAGGGGTCAAGAACAGACATGCATTGCGCCTTACCCAGTTGCATGTATGTTTATGATCACACAACCAGATGAGTCACTTCCTGTTACCTGTTGTCAGGGAGTGATCGTTAGTGTGTGCCCCTCCCTTAGGTGTGATTGGGAGGGGCATAACCCCCCAAGAAATAACGTATTGGTATAGGTAGGTATCTAGGTATATATAAGTAGGTAGGGTTATTTTTGAGGTTCCCCAAGCCCCAACTAGAATATAATTTATTATTAAATAGGCGATACAAGAGAGAATGTGAATGTGAGTAATGTACTTGGGTGATGTCAGCAAGAAACTGTGTGAGTTAACTTGAGAGTGTTTCCTGTTGGGATTGACCAGGGGTTGTGGGGTGGAGGGCCGCTGCTGAAAGTCTGTTCGAGAGGCATGCCAGGTGTTCCTTGGGTAACCGAATGTACTGGAGAAACGCTGCACTCTGCCATCTTCCTAGGGCTTGGATCGTGGAGTCCTCGATACCTGCTAGGGCTGCAGATGTGGCAGCCCCGATCCTAAAGCTATGACCAGCATAGTGCTGCTCAGGCAAGCCGAGTGATTGGATGACTTGGCGAACCTGTTGAACAAACCAGGCCTTCTTCACCGGTTGCTTGTTGAGCCTGATGAAGAAGGGGCCTGGAGGATCCCGGCGCTGACGAATGTAGTCTAGCACTGCTGTCACTGGGCAGATTGGGGAATGAGTGGCACCTACCACCACGTCTACACCTTTCCCCAGTTGGTCGCACTTTGAGTGCTTCAGGTGGATCTTGAGCATTGTGGGTGAATTGAAATCATCGACTGCCACGTCGCCCCATGACAGGTGTAACCTGGGATTGTACTGATCTGGCCGTTCCAACAGCAGTTCGCCCAGTCTGAAAAATCCGAAGAACGCCAGACTACATACTGCCCACACCAATAGTCTCTCCGGATTATCTGTGTTGGTGAGCGCTGAGTGGATTCTTGCTAGTAATGGGCCTGTAATTGGAAGGCGTGGTCTGGGTGGCTGTTTGTGCGTTGTGAGTTGAAGTCTACTAATACCTGTTAAAACACGTTTTAAGATAGGAAGGGATGACTGATCACGTGGGTCGGGGAGCCCCAAAGAGAGCTGCAGATTACGAACTGCAGCTAGGTATACTTTAATAGTACTTGGAGTTAGTTTCGCATCGGCCAGGTAGGCTGCGAAGGCACAGAGGGTCTGCTCTGAGATGGGAAAGGGGGTAGGAACATTGTAGCGGCAGCAGAACTGATGAAATCGCTTCGAGGCCGCATCATACGATTTCTTGGTTGAGCTCGCCAAACCCTGTCCAAAGTATGTTTGAACTGACGGCGCCAGGGCAGAGATATCCAGTCTGCCTCGTTGTTGAGGAACAGGTTGACTAGTTGCACTGGGGTTGGTGTGGGCCATGGGTCCCGGAGTTCTGCTGGTACCTTGAGGAGAAAAGAAGAGAGACGGTTACGCGAGAGGTCATCTGCTAGGTGGTTGTCGCGCGTTGAGATGTACACTGGTCGTACGTGGAACCCCCCATATGCCTCAATGAATGTGATGTTGCGAATGAGATGCATGAGCAAGGGGTTTGTGCTTGTTCTGGACTCCAGACAACCAACTACTGCTTGATTGTCACAATGCCATATGATGCAGTGGCCTGCCCACAGGTAGCCCCACACTGCACAACCCAGGATGATTGGGATAAACTCTTTCACTGCGATTGGGAGGTCCCTTGTATCTTCTGACCACTCCCACTGGAACCATTGTGGTAGTGACCATGCCCCGCAACCCCAACGCCCTGATGCATCCGATGCGGCGTGTATTTTGGGGAGTGTCTCCGGACAGTCCAAGAATGAGGTCCCATTCCATCCCGCGACGAAGCTTCTCCACCATAACAAGTCTGCCCGGAAATCGCAATTTAGGCGGATTGGGATTGAGACGTGCTGGTTTGATCGTCCGTGTAATAGGTCGAGCATTCTCCGGAGGAAAGACCGGCCAGCTCTGACCACCTTGCATGCGTGATTCAGGTGACCAATTAGGGATTCAAGTTCTTTGCGTGAGCAGACTCTCCGATCTCCCCATTCCGTTAGTGATTCCTCGAGTCTGCGCAGTTTGTCCTCCGGAAGGCGTAGTTCACCCCTGACCGTGTCTATCGTGATCCCCAGGAACACCAGCTCTGTTGTGGGCCCTTCGGTTTTTTGCTTAGCGATCGGGATGCCCAGTGATGCCGCTGCTTGTAGTAGGGTGTCCAAGTCCTGTTGACAACAGGGGGATTGCGGGGGGCCGATGATTATGTAATCATCCAGGTAATGTAGGACATACGAAACTCCTCTCTGCTTTACGACCCACTGAAAGGCGTCGGCGACTGCATTGAATATTTTTGGTGCCGAACATAGACCAAATGGAAGCATAGGGTCCACGAAGATCAGACCCTCCCATTGGACTGCCTGAAGTGGGCGATCATCCGGGTGGACCGGGATGAGCCGATATGCCGACTCTATGTCCACTTTCGCCAGCAGAGCTCCCCGCCCAAGGTTGGATACTATCTGTGCTACATGGTCAACCTTTATATAAGACAGTGAGCAGAGATCCGAGTCGATCCCATCGTTGACGCTCAGACCCGGCGGGTAAGATAGATCGGTTATCAGACGCCACTTTCCTGTATTATGGCCCTTGGGAATGACTCCGAAGCGGTTGGTGTGAACTTCGTCTAGACCTGGTGTTGATGGGTGAAAGGGGCCAAGCATTCTCTCCAGTGACAGCTCTTTCTTCAGATAGTCTGATATGACCTGCGGGTGCATATATGCCGATCGCATATTGGACGTTGCTGCCCTAAGCTGTGAACTCCTCCTGAACCCAATTCTAAACCCGCACTCCAGGCCTTTGATGATGTACTTCCCGAATGCTTTGTCCGGGTGATTCTGAAGAGATCTGGACCATTCCTGGATATTAAGCGGCGTGTGGATTCTCGACAATTCTGGAGTAGTCACTGCTACCAGCGGCTGTGCCGCATCTAAACACATCAGGTCTGCAGTGTATGGGTACAGGTGTGACCAACCTGTGAGGTAGAAAATTATCTTTTAGTTGGCTGCATGAAATGAGCCGTCACACCCATAGGGTGGAGTTCTAGTTTACATTACCCTAGTACTGAGTTATTCTATCTACCTACTAATGACACGCCTTCTGTGCCCCCCCTTTTTTTTTTTTTTTTTTTTTTTTTTTTTGATTTCGATTCGCATCATGATTATTGACTGAATAAGCAAGGGAGTAAATATGTGTCAGTTGAGTTACGTTCCCCAACCCGGCTCCTCCGTTCTTCACTGGCTCCGCCCATGGCCTCCTGCAGGACGGCGCTGGATGGGGGACCGGGACCTGGTCCGGCCCTGACTGTTGCGTGGGCAACTAATAATCGGGTGAGGTCCCCAGCACTCCTTGCACTTATGTACGAACTTGCACGAGTTGGCAGTGTTCCGGCACCTTCCATCATTGAAGCGATTGCACCTCTCTTGCTGCTGGTGTTGAGTTGGTCCCGGTGGTGGGACGCTGGACTCTGGTAACCATGGGAACCATCCCCTGGTTGGGTTTTGCGGGCATGCAGCTGAGACATGGTCGTCCTGGAGACAGTGGGTACACCTCGGGATGGCTTTGGCATACCCAGTGAAGGCCTCACTATAGAGTCTTGAGTTCATCTGGGACCAGTCTAGCGACTTGTTGGCTAAGGCCTCCCTCCGATAACACCGGTCGTAGAGGACCCAGCGATTCCCACCATAGTTACGCTCTGCTCTCACGATGGCTGCCATGTACATGAACAGTTCTGGTGCTTTCTCTGGAAAACGTGATGTCAGAATGGCGGCCATGGTCGAGAATTTCTCCACCCATAGCGAGATGTCCTGGATTGGTTTCTTGGGCAGAGGGGGAGGGTGACCAGGAGAGGCTGCTGGTGCCTCGTTAGGAGAGATGTCCGCGATCTCTACAAATTCTAAGTTTAGAATCCTCTTCACCAGGCGTGGCGGTAAGAGAGCCGCGGGATTGTACGGTCCGTTGCTGTGTAGACCTGCCTCCTGGGACCCCGAGAGTGGGTCAGCTTGGGAGTCTGATGCTGGTGGAAGGGGGTTGGGCTGGGAGGTGAGAGTTCCTGATGACAGAGGGTTCACCGTCCTGCCGCTGCTTCCTGAGAATACTGGGAGTGACGCTGGTAGATCTCTTTGACCTGCAGCAGGAGGCAGAGGAGAGATGGATACTGGGGTTCACCGTTCTACAATACTTCGCCGTAAGTTGTGACCGTATTGCTGTTGGCCGAGCGTGGCAGACTGTGTGAGTGGCCGAGCGTGGCAGTTTGTATCATGCGTGACAGTTTCAGTGACCGAGCGTGGCAAGTGAGGTGGGTGTGGCAGTAGTGTCAGGCGTGACAGACAGGGTGGCCGAGCGTGGCTACCAGTATGCGAATGGGGGGGCATTGGGTTGTACAAGCCCGTGGGATAGGCGTTCTTTTACGGCCGCGTGACCTTAACTGTTGCTCGAGACATTTTAACGCGTTGCTCCCCCTGGACTCGTGACCACTTCCCAACCGATGGTGGCAGCCTAAACGCCTGGCGTCGGCACGCATACGCTTCCCTGACTATGGCTATTGTTTGTTATACGCGTGAGGCGTCTGTGAGGGATCAGGGGACGAGCCCGCGAACCGTGTCACGTGTGTGCTAGCTATACTCATACCTGACGACATACTCGACTGGTCTCCTTGTTGATGTGGCTGTTCTTCTACTTCTTCCTCGTCCTCTCGACCTGATCCAGGGAGGTACAGACCCAGATTGTCGCTCAACCACCTGAGCTGTCGACCGTTGAATGGGGCTGCCATTGTAATCTTTCAACTCGTAACACGACAAGGTCTCGCTGCCTTCAACGTTGGCCCTCTGTCAGCTCAGGTATGAAGCATGTGCTCGCTCAGCGCGCATGCGCCAACCACCTCGTGGACTACGCTAGTTACGCCTACGTACCACCCTCGCTCGCTGATCGAGGTGTGGCTGACTGTCGCTGGTTCCTTAGTTAACTACGTTTAATAATATTAAACTCCATTTAAAAAAAAAGTTACGTGTAGCTGTACAGCTTGTACAAAAACTGCCTGACAGTGAGTGCTGAGCGGTGGAATATTACCACTATGAGAATAAATGAGCTATTGATGCAGCTTTATAATGTATGAATATGGTGTTTGACTTAAATTCCAGACGACTTAATCGTGTTTACACTTTGATGATTGTGACAATCCAATAGCTATTACACTTAAACATTCCAGACTATTCCCATTCCAGACTACTCACATTCATGACATTCCTACGGAAGCCCACTATTCCCATTCCAGACTATTCACTACTCACATTCATGACATTCCTACGGAAGCCCACTATTCCCATTCCAGACTATTCACTACTCACATTCATGACATTCCTACGGAAGCCCACTATTCCCATTCCAGACTATTCACTACTCACATTCATGACATTCCTACGGAAGTCCACTTTCCAATTTCCATTTTGTAAAATGTGGGGTAAAACACACGTTGAAGGACGTATAACCTGTAACCAGAGAGCAGTTATACCGGGGTGAGCCGTAGCTCATCCCAGGAATCCAGTGCAACGAGCACATAGCTTCGTGAGCCTGAGCGAGCACTCCCTCACAATGTGCAGAGCATTAATGTTATTTTATCAATTGGAGAACAACGAAGTTTAAGGTTTGTAGATTTCATGTTACATGCAAATAAAAAACTAAAAATAAAGCATCAACAAAATTAATTGAATTTAAATGGATCATACTGTGTCACAAACAGCATACAGGAATGGATCACTACTAAAATCCATAAAATTAATGCACACTTTAATTTAAATCTGGCATACCACTTTTGGCGTGAACCGGCATGCAGTTACGCATTGCCGGCTGGCACACTCAACATTGGAGTTGTAGCATAGATAAAATTACCCCATCTAATAATTTTTTTGTAATAATTATAGACACAACACAAAATAGCAAAATGCTAATGCAAGGTGTAATGTCTTTGTACTAAATATTTAAAAGATGTAATAGAAGGAGAATTAACAGTAACACTATCTAGTTTATTCCATAAATTAATAGTAAATGGTACAAAAGAATAAGTGAAAGAGTTAGTTCTAGTAAAGGGAGAAGAAAGAGTTAAGTTATGTAGGTTATGGCGACGAGAAGACAAATACATGGACAGGAAAAAAACAAAGGTTATGAGTTATTTTATACAGAATAGTAAGTCTAGCCACACATCTGCATTGACCAGCTCTTGCTTGCAATCCTTAACGCAAATTTTTGGACACTCTCAATCAATTCCTTATCCTTGGCTAAATGTGGTGACCACACCGGAGAGGCATACTCAAGATGAGGACGTACCATTGACAAATAAAGATGACAGAGTACCAGCTGACGCATCATAAAACCTGTACAATAAACCAAGTTAGAAAAAAAAACAAAAAAAACTAAACTAAAAGGGAAAGCAAGGTTTACAAGACAAAATAGTTTTCAACAGCAGTCCCAAGGACTGAGGCTGTGTTGCCTCTCTGAACAGCCACCGACAAACGCAAGTAATTTCCTAGCTTTATCACAAAATATTTTTGTGTGACTACCCTATACTTACTTCACAAGTGATAAGCACTCCTAGGTATTTGAAAGAATTAAAAGATGGCCACTCAACGTGAAGGAGGTTGGAGGAGAAGAAACATTTTTTTTACGAGACATGATCATATATTTGCACTTAGAAAGATTAAACTGAAGATAATTACTGGAAGACCACTCATCAATTGTGTCTAGATCAGCTTGCAGAGAGACATAATCTTCAGCACGAAGGATATTACGATATTGGAGAACATCATCAGCATACATGACCAGCTTGGACCCAGGACAGAAATTACATTCAGCAAGATCATTAATATATATAATAAAAAGTAGAGGGCCAAGGACCGAGCCCTGAGGTACACCAGAGACCACAGGCACCTGACTTGATGATTCACCATTCACAATTTGTCCGAAAGAGGACGATGGGGTACACTATCAAAAGCTTTTTGTAATCAAGAAATATAGCACAAACTTCATTGCCGTCCTCTAGGGTGAGAAACCATTCATGAAATACAGACAAAAGAGCAGTAACGGTGTCCAGTGAACGTTGCATAAGTAGTTCAGGTCGAAACCCCCATTGGGAATCAGAGAGCAAGTCATTACTGGACAGGTGCTCATACATGACATCAAAATGTGCTTTTCTAACAACTTACAGAGGATGGATGTGAGAGAGATTGGTCTGCAGTTGTTCGGGTCCGATTTAGGTTTGGAAGTTGACCTCAAAATTAGAGAGATCATAGAATCTTTCCAACACTCAGGAACAACACCATGACAATCATAATGACAAGTTAAACAGATTTGCAATAGAAGGGGCTATACTACATGTAGTTGCAGTGTTTTTCAACATACAAGCTGAAACAAGATCAGGTCCACTGGCTTTAGATACATCAAGACCAAGAAGTAAGTGCTCGACTAGCTTCTTCAGGAGTACAAAGTATGTCATCTAACTCAGATTGACTAAATGGACACAAGCAAGACGAACTAAAGATAGAGTCCATAGTAAGAGCAGGAAGAGATCTGTTAAAACAGGTAGCAAAGAATGAATTTAAGACTTCAGCATTTTGACGGTCAGTGCAAGCAGTAGTTTGGTCATGAACAAGATCAGGAATGTACGATTGTAGTGATCACCTGCTACTTATGCAACGTTCACTGGACGCTGTTTAATAATTCTTCAGAGATAACGTGTGCATCTCAGTCGCAAATACAGTGACCCAGTGATCCTGCATGCATTGCTCTGCGAGATGAAGGGTGTGCTCGCTCAGGCTCGCGAAACACATTTAGCCGCGTGCTCATCGCGCTGGAAGTCTGGAATGAGCTACAACCGCTCTCTGGTTACTAAAATTAATATGCATCTTTCAACGTGTACTCTGCAGTTTTTGCCTTGCTTTTTACAAAATGGAACGTGGAAAATGGAAACTTTTGCTTCCCTGTCGATAGGCATAGAGTATATCAAATTTCAGCATCGCAGCCTATTCATCGCGGAGCGACGAGCTCGCCTTGTGAACCATGTGATAAGCACGTTCGATTGATAAATGCTCGATTGAAAAATGCTCAAGCGAGCTCATCTGCCATCTGTACAGGTATTTATGCGAGCTTTTCGCCGAGTATTGCTCGTACGCGATGTGACAGCTATGTGGTGCCAGACAGCACACGGGCTGCGTTGCTGTAATATCGTGTGCAAGCAGCGATCGGCGAAAAGCTCGCACAGATCAGCAGCAGCAAGGGGATTTTCCAAAACTGTTTAACTTCCAAAACTGTTATAATTTGTATAGTCGGTTTTGTACAATATGCTCATTAACTTATCAGGCATGCGGCACTTACTATGACACATGCTCCTGTGTTATCAATTGACACTAAGTCTAGATGTTTTTCCCCTTGTTTTCTAGGGAACTGTTGCATGTCAACTCTTGAGAATGACTCAATGATGGATAATCACCACTATGATAATATCCCGGGAATTTTTGTTTTTATTCCCTCTACTTTCAGTGCTATTGTTCACTATCCTGTGTTGCACTGATGGCAAATATAGACCTGAACTCTGCAGCTGTCTATGTGTGTGTGTGTGTGTGTGTGTGTGTGTGTGTGTGTGTGTGTATGTGTGTGTGTGTGTGTGTGTGTGTGTGCGTGTGTGTGTGTGTGTGTGTGTGTGTGTGTGTGTGTGTGTGGTGTATGTGTGGGTGCCCTGGTGGTTCAACTGGTAGAGTCTTGGGCTTATGACCCAGAGGACACTGGAGGACACCGGTTCGCAGGAGGAAAAAAAAACACAACAAAAACATCACAAGTACTCCAGCCCACCAGCCCACCCGCCCACCCATCTGTAAAACGGGTACCTGGTCTTGTACTGGGGGAGCAAAGCACACCTGTGTCTCATTGTACCACTAATGGTAGTGGTGGGACTACAGGGTGCCCACACCGGCAGTGGGAGGCATGGTTGGTACCTCCTGCGAGCTCCTTGCCCGGGCTCCAGGAGTGCTCATAGCACCGGCACATCGTACCTGCTTAGTGCACAGGTGCCCTGGCTAGTCCAGGAACGCGTGACCTGTAATAGGCAGCGAGAGGCTTTGCTTTTTTGATTTTGCTTTTGTGTGTGTGTGTGTGTGTGTCAGTGTCTGTGTGTGTGTGTGTGTGTGTGTGTGTGTGTGTGTGTGTGTGTGTGTGTGTGTGTGTGTGTGTGTGTGTGTGTGTGTGTCATTTGGTGTGTGTGTGTGTGTGTGTGTGTGTGTGAGTGTGTGTGTGTGTGTGTGTGTGAGTGTGTGTACTGTAGTGCATTCACTGTTTGTAGCCCACAGTATTTATATACCACTAACAGTCTGTACTAAGGCTAAAGGGGTTTTCCCAGGGGATCCCCTTTGTGTATTGCTGGCACTTGTTGAAGTAAATTCATTACATATACCTAATTTGGCAGATGGCATGGGCTGCTGTGTCAGTTCAATTAAGAAAACAAGCCATAACATTATCTAATATGGGATTCCATTGTACTACAATACACAACAGGAGCAACAGGAGCGCATGATGAGAGTGCATGATGAGAGTGCATGAGCATGGTATAATGGGTACACAGCTTTTTTGATGAGTTAGTGAAATGTAGAAACCTCATTAAGCATTCTAACGGCAATACTTGGCAGAAGAATTCGAGAATAAGGCTGAACACTAGTTGAAATATTTAATGCAATTCTCAGAATATAAAATGATCCCTATATGATGCAATAACAGTGATTAGTGGTAACTTGACAGCAACATGCACAACAGGCATGCAGGATGTGAATATTAATACTTCTGAAGAGACGAATTTTCGTAAAATAGCTCTTGCGTACTTGCAAATTCCATAAAATTACCCCAATCATCATGCATACCTCTATGACTGAGAGCAATGCTGCTATAATATGTGGAGACTTTTCCATATTGAAAATGAGGCGATTGACAACATGCGTTTTTTTATTTCATGGTTGTCCCAAACCCTCATTTTATATCTGCAAATATTATTTATTAAATTCCACTGCTAAGTTCCGCTTCTAAGGATTCAAAATTCACTTCACAGGCAGCACAGCGAAAACTATTATAGAGAGCCACTAACGATGAGAAGCAATAATTCATGTGTGATGGCTGATTTTAAGAGGAACTCGAAGACAAGGAAGTATAATTGTGGTGGGCTATGATGCTATTACTTTTGCTCGCAAGTTTAAAGTATCTGATTGATTAGAACATGATTTATGCCATGAATGAGTCATCAACATCAATGGAATTGCTAGTCTAGCGCGCTATGACGAAAGTCTAGCGCGCTATGACAAAAGTCTAGCCCGCCTCTTTTTCGTTTTGTGGGAGAGGGTCATAGCGTGCTAGACTATGGAATTGCTCATTCTCTTGACTTAACCATGCAGGTGTCAAGTATGATTTGTAGAATAATTTCTTTGTTCCCCATGCGTTTTACAAGTTGTGAGCATGGTCACCGTGCATCATCATCAAGATTCATGCACACAGCTAGGCACTTGGTACAGCAAACTTGACTCTCAGTTTAGACTACAATGACTCATAATTGTGGTCATCACCACACCTCTCTCTATACTAGCATGTATAGGGAGAGGTGTGGTGTTGACCATTAACAGTCTGCTTGTCAAAACTTAGAGTGCATTCTGTTATCATAAGGGGAAATCCCCGGGAAACTCCCGAGTTCTAAGTTTAAAGCGGCTAGCTTGGAGTAATTATATCAGTCTGCTAGTCTGCACTACACAGTCATGCTTCAGGCCTTGAGGTGCTACAACAACCGCGATTTTATAAAGTATTCGTGCCCAAAATGCTCTTTGCTGTTGCGCGACGCGGTACAGACCAGCTGCGGCCATTGGCTTTGCAAATGCTGTGCAGAGGAACTATTCGCTACAAAGTAAGTTCGTTGCTCTTAAATTCAGCTATAAATAACTAGATAATAGCTGTATGCAACCAAGCGAGGCTCAAAATTAATAATAGACTCACGCAAACTAGTGAATAATTAATTTTATGCAAACAGTTTATATTTATGCACGCACTTTTAAACATTAATAAATATAATTATTTTTATTTACACAAGTAAATTTAATACTTATGTTGCACCATAATGGTTTTCATATTCTATTGGTTTATTTTCATTCAGTTCCAATCCAAAATGTCCGCACGAAGACTGCAATGAACTGCTAACAGAAGACGATGGAGGAAAGGTATGACTAATGATGACATCATAATAACACAATTACAGTGCACTCTTTTACATACAGTATTTTCCTGATCGCTTCGTAAGGCGAGAGATCAAGAAGATTGTGGTCAAGTGTCAGAACATGGAGCTTGGCTGCGATTGGGTAGGACCATTCGGAGATTATGCATTCCACTTACCGACCTGCAGTTATGATCGAACACCATGTCAGTACTGCAGTGAAATGATACCATCACAACAGGTATGCAACCTTGCATGCACTGTACTTTGGATCCGCACCACCACACCACACCACACCACAGAGGCATGCTTGATCACATGTTGCTTGTATCAGCATGACACCACAAATTTTTATGCATGAGCTGATGGGAGGTGACAAATTCTGATCAGCATAATGCATTGCAGTTTTGCTTGCTTGCAGATACCAACACACCAGAAAACATGCACAATGAAACTTGAAAGGTGTCCACTAGCAGGATTCGGATGCCAACTAACTGATAAGGTATGTCAAAATCATGCAAGCATCTCCACATTATGTTTACTGCTTGCTATTTTGCAGCTAAACTCAACTGACATGCACACACACTTGACTGAGAATATTTTCGAACATCTCAGCATCATTGCTAACCAACTGAAGAAGGCACACCGCATCTCTGATCATGACAACATCAGCAGTGCTGATAGTGGGATATCATCAGCTGATAGCTCTCTCTCAATGTTGTCATTTGATCCAAAGATAGATGTTACCGTTCAGAGAGATGGAGGAGGGGCGTACAGGGGAAGATCGGATGAAGGAGGGGCCAACACATATCGAGGGAGACATGACGTACAGCAACTGATGGAAGTATACCGGGAGAGATATTACCCTCAAGCACTAGCCAAAGGAGCAGCTCAATATCCAACAAGAGCAGATATTGACAAGCTACAAGCAGACATGTATACCAAAGATAGTCAAATAGCCAACCTCAAGCAGCAAGTGGCTAAACTAGAGAAAGCATTTCAATCTAAGAGCACTAAAAATGAAGACAGTGATTTCCGTCTGTCATTGATAGAGAATGCTAACTACGATGGCAGTATGATCTGGAAGATACCTCAGTTCTCTCAGCGTATGGAGGATGCTAGATCTGGCAAGTACACCTCAATCTTCAGCCTGCCCTTCTACTCTAGTCGTTATGGCTACAAGATGTGCCTTCGTCTCTACATACTGGGCGATGGTATTGGCAAGAGTACACACATGTCTCTGTTCTTTGTGGTCATGAAGGGAGAGTTTGACGCCATCTTGCAGTGGCCGTTCACACACAAGGTATCGTTACGTCTCATCAACCAGCATCACGGAAGAGATGTTGTGGACGTGTTCCAACCAGATCCAATGAGCTCCAGCTTCCAGCGACCCAAGACAGATATGAACGTGGCCAGTGGATGCCCTCGATTCATCTCTCTTGCTGAGCTGAACCAAGGCGGCTTCATAGCTGAGGACACTATCTTCATTAAAGTGAAAGTAGACACTAGTGCAATTAACCATCATTGACACATACTGAGCAAATGAGCCACTTTCACGATCATTTTTATTTTTAAGTTGTTTTATTATCCAGTGACTTTAGAATATTATGTCATCAGCAGCTGCCTAGTTTTTGTATGAACTATGGATTATTTTTATGCTGCAATGAATGAAGCACCAACGGTGCGATGCTTTGGTGGAGGTGCATGAAGTGTCATAGAAGCATGACTGAATGCAGAAAGACCTCAGCAATCAAGGAAGCAGAGGATTTGTGAAAGCTAGTTTATGCAGGAGATGCACTACATGTAGTATAGAAGTATGATATATAGTAGGCAGGCACTTTTCACTGTACGTTGCCTATGGAGTCAATGCTAGCTGTACTATCACAGATCAAGCTTTCATGTTTGCAACGTAACCAGCTGTGAACAGTTTTGTCTTTGAAGGAGGCCTAAGTGCTTGCAAAGGCCATCTAAGCAAGCAAATCATGCCATAACTCAACAATAAAGCCTTTAATCACAATTCTGCCAAATTTGGTCTTCATATCTTACCGAGATCTACATGTGTAGCTAATGCCAGCGCTTAGTAGCAAGAGGTTGCTGAGATATGCACTTGCTAGCACACACAAGACATACTAGGCCCTGACTAAGATTTGTATGCATTTAATTTAAGAGAGGATAACTCAACTGTTTTAGGGTAATTTGACCCCAAGGAATAAGATGTGATATGTGCCAAATTGTCTATCTGCTGCGAAATACCCGAAAATGACCACGCCCTTTTTATCGGCAGTGTCACTAACAATAATTGCTCTATCTTCTTAACCATTTTTAGTAACCTACTTTCTAGCAACTGTTCTAAGGTAATATGACCCTAAAGAATGTATTGGGATGTGTGCCAAAACCAATATTCACTGCAAAAAAATGGCTACAGCTTTTCAGAAATGGATTAACATCTCTATTTTAAAGAGTTTAATATTAAGATTCTGATGGTTTGAAAACAGTACAAGTACAGGGTATTACCAACAAAAAATACACAATTTATTAACTTGAGGAGTCACTTGAATATAAAGTTAGGCAGTATTTAGTATTAAAAAATGATGTTCACAAAAATTAAGTTATTCAGTGATAGGGTTTTTGCAGGATTCACCTCCTGCAGTATTTGCAACACTTGATTCCAGCTACCCTGCAGCGACATATCCATTCTTGTGGGCACATTTACCACATGTACAAGGATCAGGAAGGTCTTCAGGCTTGGAGGTAACAATACCAGGAACTATTAAATTTTCTTTGTGAAACCATACAACTCAGCATTCATTTCTAAACCATCTTTAAGTGGGGCTTGTATCCTCCATAGCTGTTGTTGATAATAATTATGTCCTTTGAATATGCTTTCTTGCATTGGATGACGTGCAGGGAATTTTCTCAAAGTCCATTTTGAGGGAATTGCTATTTACAGGAGCAAGACGCAAGTCATCAAATGTTTCCAAATTTTTTGTTGGCTTGAGACACCATACTACAGCTCTGGGGACAAGCTTAGAAGGTGTCTCCCAGCACTCCGTGCTCTGACTGGATGTGATACAACTAGCAATATTTCTACGAAGCATGCAGCAATGAAAGCTATCCACAACAATTTAACACTGATACAGAACTTCAAGTCTTTAACAACTTAGAGTTGACAGAGAGATGGCAAAAATTATCGAATAAGGTGTGCCAAAAAAAGACTTGGAAACATTTGATGACTTGCGTCTTGCTCCTGTAAATAGCAATTACCTCAAAATGGACTTTGAGAAAATTCCCTGCACGTCATCCAATGCAAGAAAGCATATTCAAAGGACATATTATCAACAACAGCTATGGAGGATACAAGCCCCACTTAAAGATGGTTTAGAAATGAACGCTGAGTTGTATGGTTTGACAAAGAAAATTTAATAGATTGTTACCTCCAAGCCTGAAGACCTTCCTGATCCTTGTACATGTGGTAAATGTGCCCACAAGAATGGATATGTCGCTGCAGGGTAGCTAGAATCAAGTGTTGCAAATACTGCAAGTGTAAAGGAGGTGAATCCTGCAAAAACCCTATCACTGAATAACTTAATTTTTATGAACATCATTTTGTCTTTTTGTTGGTAATACCTGCACTATTACTGTTTTCAAACCATATTAAACTCTTTAAAATAGAGATGTTAATGCATTTCTGAAAAGCTGTAGCAATTTTTTGCAGTGAATATTGCCGGGTTTTGGCACACATCCCGGCCAATGCATTCCTTAGGGTCATATTACCTTAGAACAGTTGCTAGAAAGTAGGTTACTAAAATGGTTAAGAAGATAGAGCAATTATTGTTAGTAACACTGCCGATAAAAAGGGAGTGGTCATTTTCGGGTATTTCGCAGCGGATAGACAATTTGGCACATATCAAATCTTATTCCTTGGGGTCAAATTACCCTACAACAGTTGAGTTATCCTCTCTTAAATTAAATGCATACAAATCTTAGTACTAATAGCAGACTACCGTACGCGCAAAGATTTATGAGACTACGCATATCGCATATGCCCACGTGGCTCCACCCACCGAGGCATAGCAACAAGAGATAATGAATGTAATTTGACCAGCAGTGCATTAACCTCTGCCCTTCCTCTAACAAACAGCTTTTGTGTACATGTTGTCAATAATCAATAATTTGAATTCAATAACAGCTGATGGTACAGTTATATCTATGAGTAGTAATATTGTTGCTGTCCTTGCTGCTGATAGTATCCTCCAGCAGTACCATAGCCGCCATTACCATAGCCTCTTCCTTGCCCTCCGTATCCACCTCTCCCACCATCCCATCCTCCTCCGCCACCTCTTCCTCCCTCCCATCCACCTGAGTATCCGCCTCCTCCTCCTCTCCCTCCACTCCATCCTGCAGCAGGGACACCATCAAGCTATAGCACACACTAGCTACAGTTTCTATACCTCCCTGCACCTTTCCTCTTCCTCTCCTTCCTCCTCCACCATGTTGCTGCCGACCTACACACCACAGCTAGACACACCATCACAGCTAACAAGACCACTCACCACTATCTCTTCTCTCTTGTGGAGGAGGAGCTGTGCGTTGCTTGAAGCTAGGCATCTCGGGAGGTGGTCTAGTCTCCCTAGGTCGTCCCCCACGATCAGGGACCTATCGAATGACAGCAGTAACCACACCATGAATACAGGCGATAGCTAGCTCACACTGCCGATCAATACTCTGTTGATGGCGCACTGGGTAGCTAGTCGCTGTTCTCCACTGCTGGTACGATCAACACTAGTTAGATCTAGAGACACCAGATCATGTGAATCATGAATGACAGTGAGTGAGACCTTGTTTAGCTGAGAGCACACGAGCTATCAGCACAGGGGCTGTCTCTAGCAGATTATCACGATGATGTTGATAGCAGTCATCAGACAGCTTTGCCTCATTTTCCTACACCACGAGAGAGAGAGAGAGAGAGAGAGAGAGAGAGAGAGAGAGAGAGAGAGAGAGAGAGAGAGAGAGAGAGAGAGAGAGAGAGAGAGAGAGAGAGAACGGATGAGTGGGAAGTGAGTGGGAAGTGTGTCAGTGAATGGGTGAGTGTGTGAGTGGAATTAAGTGAGTGAGTGAGTGTGTAAGCGAAGGTACACACACCTTTCCCTTGTCAGACCACATGAATGATTGTACGGTCACGTCACAGCGTGTCAGCAGCATCTTGCGTCTAATGGAGTACTCCTTTGCTAGAGTGTCATTGATGGTGTCCACTGTAGCCCATTGAGCAGAGGACAGTGGTTGCACAACAAGAGGACGACTGAGGTGACCCAGTAACGTGATGCAACTTCATACAAATAATGAAGCACCAAGGTGCAGATGCCTCGGTGGAATTGCATGCATACTGCACACTGGACATGCTTTGACAGCACACAGCAACTACAGCTATTCCATCAGCAGATGATGATTGTAACAAGCCGTTTATAAAGTACAATGCTTGCTATTATTATTATTAGACTTTACAACAGCATACAAAAGGAAATACAGTAGACAGATAAATTAAGGCAAGTTGACTGCTGAAGGACTCCACAAATAATATGTAGAGCCAAAAACAAACGCAAAAGATATAAAACACAAAATCATCATAATAATTAAATCTACACTAAACTAAATATAGAGACCTGAGGGAGTGGCATGTATTACAGGGGCAGACAAGGTGATAAGAACAGGTATCATGTGGGTTAAAGTGCGAATCAAAAAAATACCATAGAAATGAAAAAATCTTACAGTGGATAGTACAGATAAATTTACGACAGAATGAATAGTATTATAATTATTAGAACAATATGATTATGATTCTTTGCTGTCTTTCAGAACTAGAGCAGACAGACATACAGACACGCATGATTACTATAATGCCTCGTGGCTCCGCCCACTGAGGCACTATTATGATGTATTGTTCAGTCATTTCTACAATTCAAGAAAGATTTCTCGGGTTGTGCACCCATCAATTTTAATAAACTCATCCTAACTGAATACAGAGAAGTTGTTGGCAAGACCACCATATCCGTATTGTGTTAATGTTTCACTGCTGGAATCATGCCTCTCCACGTCGAGAGAACGGTACTATATGATTTTGCAGGACAATACGAGTACTACTCCAGTCATGCTGAATGCATCATGCCGCTAGATTCTTGTAGACCTGAGCCTGTGTATGGATGATCAGTGAGTTCATCTATTCACTACTGGGTTCAAGAATGCCTGCAGCTCAGCTCAGAGATCATGATGTTAGGAGCCATGCTAACCTGTTAAAAATAGGTTAAAATAGTTCTCCACTGTTTAATCTGCTCTTGATGAAGGCATAGATTTTTATTGTCAAAAATGTGTCAATCCTCCCAACTAAACATAACATCAATATCTTTATTGTCATGGTAACCTAGCTCTCAGCAGCTTATCAGAAACCTTAACACTATAATCACGTGATTCCTCACTATGCTTGTACTACAGAGTTTTGTGCGATTCTTGCAACAAGTCTGTGGAACCGGAAGTAAACGCTTAGCAGACAGCTGTTCAAACATGTATGAGCAGCTGTGGATAATGATCAATCGAAAGTCTCCTACCCTAATTTTTCAATGGCATAGGACATAATTATAGTCATTCATTTCTGCATGGTGATCTCACTTGACAAGACTAGTGGTCATGTTTTGCATAGCTGATGCATACTACATGCATAATTATTATAGCTGCTAAACACTCTCAAACAGGAGCCTTCATGCCTATGCCTCTTGTGTGACCTTGTGGTGCTGGATTTAGCAAGCTGGTCCTTCTCCCCTCCAGGCAGTTGATGCCTGGTCAGAGAGAGACTGGTAAAGCAGTCAGCTAGGGCAGGACTCGCTAATCCACCTGACTTCTCACAGGCGAACAAAAGAAAGGCTTGCTCATTCTTCTTCTTGCCTGTATTCTTTCAACGACTGTCAAGTTACTCACAAGTGGGCAGGCAAAATAAAATTATGCATAATGCTAACTGCAGAGGCTAGCTAGGAGGGTGTTTCATCAGACACTTAGACAACGTGCATGTATGATGCAAGTTTTCAGTTGACAATTCAGAACTGACAATTATAATCAGCTTTTTCCCTTGAATACTAAGAAACTGCTGTTGGTGCCTAAATAAGTCAATGATTTCATTGTGTGGGTAATATTTATGACCATTATGATTGTAATGGGGAAATGTTGTTCTCCCACTTCTTTGTTGCCCTATCATCCAGGTACTATGGTGATGGGGTCAAATGACCCCAAAACAAGCACTATCAGCCCTGTTGAATTCTATGCGAGACCCCAGGGAATTCCCCCTCAGAGTGTTTACTATGTAAAACTCCTTTATGGATTCCACCTTTGTCAGCAGAGTTACAAAGTATACAACAACTACATTCATGATCATATCAGTCACATGCTAGTAGCCATAATACTATTATGATAATACTGTTATTCTAGGAAGTGTACAGTACTTTTTGGAGATAAGCAATAATTTTGTATAAACAGCAGGTATCACAACTATTATACATGTAGGTGATTTTTATCAATGATAATAAGTCCAGTTAGTCACTCATTATAATGGTATCGTTCTGGATTGTCATCCAAGTGTGTTTCCCACCGTAGAACTGGATCCATAGATAGAGGTGATTGCAGCACACAAAGCAGGCTATAATGCCATCGCAGCATATGCAGTACAGCATGTAATAAATTTTTCTCTGCCATGTAGGGAGGATAAGTGTTTGAAAAAGGTGGTCCTCCTCCTGAGGTATTGAAGTGGTATATGAAGCTTATGCAAGCACTCTCTATTTTTCTTTTGCCCTTTTGTGCTGTCGGTAGATGGAAGATACCTTGTTTGATGCAGCTGAAACCTTTAGCTCTGGTGTCTAGGCAAGCAGTCAACAATGAACTACTAAAGTATAAAGTATGTCAGTTCTGAAAAATCTATTTGAGGCAATAATGTAGTTGTTGACTGTGTGTACTATGGTGATGGGCAATGACCACAGCGTAATTTTAACAGTAAAGACTGCTGAGCCGTCAGATGTACGATGAACTATAATTATAAACCATAATTTTATTGCACTACACGACTTGGGCATAGCTGACATAGTCACTGCATGATTATTGACCAAGAAAAACCTGAAATCTTTGTTGAAAATTAACGATGATGCTAAGTAACACTTGATTATTACCGTGCCTCCCTATGTAGGGTTGAACGGAAAAACAAGATGGCGGCTATATACAATGTATTAGCGTTCAAACGCTGATATTTCGCCTGGTGATGAATTTTATACGTCCAAAGACACTTAGATCTGCTCTCTGACGTTGCCCCATCTTACAGTAGCAAGGAGATTGCCCGAAATTGTTACTAAAGTGACGAACCTGGAAACGGAGAAAATCGAGTTTCGTCATCTTAGACTTAGTTTTCTTCTTCTTTCTTCAACTCGCCTAGCGCCTTTACGCGAGCAGTGCCGAGACCAAAATACCCACGAACAGTCGTGAAATTCTCCTGGCAGGTGCCTTTTGAACTTTGTTTTTTTATAGCGAAACGGCGATATAAATTCGGCAATTTCTCGATCGTGATCCATTATTGTGATTGCGCAATACGCACGTGATCAAGCAGTGGTACTGGTTAGCGCAAGCATCGCCGCGCCGTAAGGATCACGGAGAACACATATTTGTCTGGAGTCTTCGAAGAATGGTAAGCTCGTATAGGACCATTCTGCGCTTGGCAGATAATTATAACCGCCGTACATGTCTACAAACAAGTGTGGGCGGGGCTCGTATGCATGCATGCGTAGGCGAGCTGATATGTACAGCAAAACAATAGCTACAAGTTTAAAATTGTTAATAATAAAGAAAAGCCATCAACAAAAGGTAAACTAAACCAATGGTGTAAATTAAAAAGATTTCTATCGAAATCAAAAGGATGTAGGGTTGTGAAATCTACCACTGGTCCACAATGTAAACTAACAAGGAACAAGCATGGAATGGTAACACGATTGACTTGCTAACAGACCATAGATCCCTACATCAGTGGCTGTACATGTACATAAGATGTCACAAGCTGAATGCACGTCAGGTGTCAGTCAACAGCAACTAGCTGAACTAGCTATAGCCAACCACAGCAGCCACTGATGTAGGGATCTATGGTATGTTAGCAAGTCAATCGTGTTACCATTCCATGCTTGTTCCTTGTTAGTTTACATTGTGGACCAGTGGTAGATTTCACAACCCTACATCCTTTTGATTTCGATAGAAATCTTTTAATTTTCTAGCAATGACTACATATGCTACACACTGTAGCTAGTCATAGCCCAGAATATGCAAGCAGTCTGGCTGTAAGCTGATTAAAATTAATTTACCAGGCCTCCAATATAAAAATAACCATGATAATCAATGGTTCAAGTTCACTTTGATAACTAGTAGTTACTCGTATTAGACTAGAGCTGATAACTCAATGAAATGGAGCTAAATTGGTAACTAATTTTACATTACAAAGAGAAGAGTATTTATAGTTAATAGAAGTTTCTAGAAGTAGAATAATCCAAGAGTGTCAAGTAAGGTCTATATGAAAGGAAAGGAATTATCTAGAAGGTTCTATAATGCCTACAAGTTTGAATAGGGAAAAATCCCTGGGGTGGGCCACAACTAGTTTACACCACATTTTAGTCAAACTGGTAAGAGAACTCGCCAGCTAGTTGTAAGCAAATAGCTGGTCTGTACACACTATAGCTGCCAACATCGACAGACGTAACTAGTCTACAATTATGTATTTCGTTTTGAATGTGTGATCGGTTACTGACGCCTTGGCTGATGTAATGGTGCTTTAAAGAAAAACATGTGCATGGTTCAAATTTATGACTGCTTCAGAAAGGTGCTCACAGCTTCAGCTAAACTGATGTGTACGTGGCTGCTACTGCGCATGAACCAACAACACCCCTAAAAAGGGGGAATTCCCTGGGAAAGTCACGGTCATCAAAAATGCGAGTATAAATGCAAGAAAGTTCTTGGAACACACAGCAGCACGCCAGTCATCGGCCATGCTGAGCTGCGCCAACAATCGAGATGCTGTGAAATACTCTTGCCCCAAGTGTAGTCAGATACTGCGAGATGCGGTACAAACCAGCTGCGGGCACTGGCTATGTCAAGTCTGCGCGGACGAGCTGTTTGTCATCGAGTACGTTGCTAGCTGAAAATACACGTAGTTTATGTACCAATAGCATGCTGCGTGCAAACAGTATCTACATGGTGTAGCATAAAAAACAAATGCAGGTACTAAGCTTGCATTTAAGGCTTTTCACCAAAAAAACTATTTGCTGCTACTATTTTGCTACATTTGCTGCTACTGCATCTATTATTCGCTACTGCATCTACTACATGCACAACAACTGCTATTAGGGACATTAAGCATTGTGCATTACAATTTTTAGCAACATTTTTTATTCTTCAGCTCTCACCCTAGCTGTCCGCACAAAGACTGTGATGAGCAACTAACAGAAGAAGATGGAGGAAAGGTAAGAATAATGACGATTTATTATCATTGGCGCTAGGCAATAATATGTATTATTAATTGAATATACGTTGTTTCTTTTTACAGTATTTTCCTGATCGATTTGTTAGGCGTGAAGTCAAGAAGCTCATAGTCAAATGTCAAAATACTGACATCGGCTGTGATTGGGCGGGACCATATGGAGAGTATAATTCTCACCTACTGATCTGCAGCTATGACCTGAAACCTTGCCGCTACTGCAACGAGTTGATACCAACAAAACAGGTTTGTAACAGTGCACAGCTATAGGCCTGCACAAGCATGCACCAAGTCAATGAATGTGACTCAGCATGAGATAATGCCAGGTGTTAGATTTTGAACTATGACCTCGACTATGACCCAGCATAATAAATGCATTGTGAATATCTACAGTGTAATCATGCACCATTTGCACTTACAGATAGTAACACACCTCAGCACTTGCTTAATGAAGCTAGACAGCTGCCCCCTAGCAGGGCTTGGATGCCAGCTAGTTGATAAGGTATGTTAAGATTAAGCATCTCTGCATTGTGTTTGACCATTGTTTGCTCTTGCAGTTGAATTCTACTGATATGCATACACACTTGACTAAGCACCTAGTTGATCATTTACACATCATCGCTGACCAACTGAAGAAGACAAACACTTTCTCTGATCATGATAACATTAGCTATGCTGATAGTGGGATATCCTCTGCTAAAAGCTCTCTCTCAATGATGTCATTTGATCCAAAGATAGATGTTACCGTTCAGAGAGATGGAGGAGGAGGAGTGTACCAGGGAAGACCAAACGTACAACAACTGATGGAAGTATACCGGGAGAGACATTACCCTCAAGCACTAGCCAAAGGAGGAGCAGCTCAATATCCAACAAGAGCTGACATCGACAAGCTACAAGCAGACATGTATACCAAGGATAGTCAGATAGCCAGCCTCAAGCAGCAAGTGGCTAAACTAGAGAAAGCAGTTCAATCAAAGAGCACTAAAAATGAAGACAGTGATTTCCGTCTATCATTGATAGAGAATGCTAACTATGATGGCAGTATGATCTGGAAGATACCTCAGTTCTCACAGCGTATGGAGGATGCTAGATCTGGCAAGTACACCTCAATCTTCAGCCTGCCCTTCTACTCTAGTCGCTATGGCTACAAAATGTGCCTTCGTCTCTACATACTGGGCGATGGTATTGGCAAGAGTACACACATGTCTCTGTTCTTTGTGGTCATGAAGGGTGAGTTTGACGCCATCTTGCAGTGGCCGTTCACACACAAGGTATCGTTACGTCTCATTAACCAGCATCACGGGAGAGATGTTGTGGACGTGTTCCAACCAGATCCAATGAGCTCTAGCTTCCAGCGACCCAAGACAGATATGAACGTAGCCAGTGGATGCCCTCGATTCATCTCTCTTGCTGAGCTCAACCAAGGCGGCTTCATAGCTGAGGACACTATCTTCATTAAAGTGAAAGTAGACACTAGTACAATTAGCCACCATTAATTGACACATACTGAGCAATTTTATTTCTTGTACTTTCTTATTATCCACAGACTATAGTACAGTATAGAGCTGCTAGAATATATGTCATCATCAGCTAGCTAGTATTTTGTAACCATTGTACAAACTGTGGATAAACTGATATTAATTTTTTTATACTGCAATGAATAACAAGTGATATCAACCAGCACAGCGTTAACCTCTGCCCTTCCTCTAACAAACAGCTATACAGTAGTCTAGTCATTAATCGTAATTGAATTCAACAACAAATGGTACAGTTATAGTTATGAGTAGTAATATTGTTGCTGTTCATACTGCTGTTGCTGCTGATAGTATCCTCCAGCACCATAGCCGCCATTACCATATCCTCTTCCTTGCCCTCCGTATCCACCTCTCCCACCATCCCATCCTCCTCCTCTTCCTCCCTCCCATCCTCCTGAGTATCCTCCGCCCCCTCCTCTCCCTCCACTCCATCCTGCAGCAGGGACACCATCAAGCTATAGCACACACTAGCTAGAGTTCCTATACCTCCCTGCACCTTTCCTCTTCCTCTCCTTCCTCCTCCACCATGTTGCTGTCGACCTACACACCAAAGCTAGACACACCATCACAGCTAACAAGACCACTCACCACTGTCCCTTCTCTCTTGTGGAGGAGGAGCTGTGCGTTGCTTGAAGCTAGGCATCTCGGGAGGTGGTCTAGTCTCCCTAGGCCGACCCCCTCGATCAGGGACCTATCGTATGACAGCAGTAACCACACCATGTATACAGGCGATAGCTAGCTCACACTGCCGATCAGTACTCTGTTGATGGCACACTGGGTAGCTAGTCGCTGCTCTCCACTGCTGGTACGATCAACACTGGTTAGATCTAGAGACACCAGATCATGTGAATCAAGGAATGACAGTGAATGAGACCTTGTTTAGCTGAGAGCACACGAGCTATCAGCACAGGAGCTGTCTCTAGCAGATTATCACGATGAGATTGATAGCAGTCAGACAGCTTAGCCTCATTCTCCTGCACCACGAGAGAGAGAGAGAGAGAGAGAGAGAGAGAGAGAGAGACGGATGAGTGAGAAGTGTGTCAGTGAATGGGTGAGTCGGTAAACAAGTGGTGGGTGAGTGAGTCTGTAAGTAAGCGAGAGGTACACACACCTTTCCCTTGTCAGACCACATGAACGATTGTACGGTCACGTCACAGCGTGTCAGCAGCATCTTGCGTCTAATGGAATATTCCTTTGCTAGAGCGTCATTGATGGTGTCTACTGTAGCCCATTGAGCAGAGGACAGTGGTTGCACAACAAGAGGATGACTGAGATGACCCTTAGGGAGACCATCAACCAGCTCTCTAGTCTATAGAGTGCAATACAAACCCTCACTGATACAATATACACAGTCACTGTACTAGTAGGTACATAACACTTGTTTGCCAGCACAGCAAACAACATATGTATAAGTACATTATTTTGTTTAGACTACATGTAGTAAAACATGACACAGCACAGATAGGTAGCAGATTGGTAGTAAACAACATTATGATAGCAGTGTTTTCAAATGAGCTATCTGATTGAGGTTAATATTCATAAGGCATAACAATGATATTCACTTGTACCAATGCTGAAGAAGCAGGGAGTGTCTGGCAGGTCGCATTACAATGGGCGTCAGGAGTGTCAAAGTTGTCCCAGTGGAATTTGAAACACGTCAAAGTTTAAAATTTGCCAGCAGTCAGTGTGCTGTTTGCTTTATGCTTTATCGATCTGGAAAGCAGGCAAAGCATAGACACTCTCTGTACCGTGTTTACAGCGCATGTTACAAAGGCGAGCATACAAGCCAGCTCTAGCATTCTTACTCACAACCATTACGTTCAGTAGCTCGTTCATGACATTTGCATGGTCAAAACAGGTGTACAGCACATCCACTGAACACAATTGTATAAATTCTAGGTGAATGTTCAGAACTTATGATTTGCATTTCTGCAATTTGAAATCCCTGCAACTGGTACAAATTTTTAATACTGATGACCTCCATTGAAATGCGAGGGGGCGTGGCTGCCAGACTACCTACACAGCTGGTGCATTAGTACCTTTCCAATGATCTTGTCAAACACCATCTTAGTGTTAACATGAGGAGGCGGCTTCTTGACATCATACACCTGAAGGATAGCTTGAAGATTACCAGCTACGTCATATGGTGAGCGCTGTAGAGAGGAACAAACACCATTGATGATACAAACAAGGACAGCAGCACAGTACTTGGTGTGTGTCGACGTCATCTTGTTCCTGTCTCTTCACTGATATCAGGTGAGCTGCCAGTAGCTCAGATAATAGGAAATCTACAGGAAGTATTGTGCAATGGGAGGGTGTGGTCACACACTATGACTTACCAATCATAAGGAGTCTATTGAGGTGTGTGTCCAGTGCTGTCAGGTCCTGTGTCAGCACAGTGTGAGGGCAGCATAGCTCCACTAGGAAGGAACGCATCTCAAGATTGAAAGACTCACTGTCCTGAGGACCTGACAGACACCATATCACACAATCGTTGCTGCTGTGCTGCTATTATGTTACCTTGAGGTGGTGTGACTACCTCGCTGAGCTCCAGGAGTGACTTGAGGCGCTCACACAGACTCACACACAGCTCAATGAAGTGCTGGGACTCGAGTCCAGCCGCTACAGCAGCAGTCAGAGCGCCATCATCAAACAGCGGACCTGTATAGCTATACATACAGTAACATACACCCTCTGGTCCTCCCTCACTGACCTTAGGTCCTCTAGTGAGTCGAGTATACCGTCCACTAGAGCAGACTCGTCTACAGCCATGTGGTATTAGGTGCGCGTCTATTAGAAAAAATACTAGCTGGAGAAGTAAACCACGCCTACTCACGCAACACAGCAAATCATGGCTCAACCAGTGCTAGCAGCTACTGTACGAGCCGTCAAGAGCTCCAGGAAGTTCATACCACGTAAAGCAGCGCTCACACTGGTTAGTGATGTCGTGTTCATTGTGTGTGAGTTGTCTTGTTGCTGTAGTCGGCAACAGCTGCTCGACGAGTCAAGGAACTGTTAGACGCCAACAGAGACGCGGTGAGTGTGGTCTAGCTAGCTAGTGTGACGCGTCCCTGGTGCTGGTGTAGGTAGCGCTGAGGGTTGGTGTGAGGACCAGAGGGTGCAGTGGACTCACATATACACTAGACTACTCATCAGAGAAGAAACAGTTTGATGAAGAGGTGATGCAAGATGGTAAGTGTGACCTTTATACCCTGGATCATACTAGCTTGTGTGGGGAGGTGGTCGATGCTCTATTTGGTATGAGAGGTCTTGCACTGGTGCATGAGAATTCCATTCTTGTACTGTATCCATTCCATCCAGTTCAGTAACCTATCATAATTATCCATGCTTGAGTATGTAATGACTTGTAGTTGGTTTCCAGGAAACCTTACAATACACATCCCTAGAGGATGGGAACCCTGAATTGATTACTGAACTGCTTTTAGGGCTAGTCATATCTCTAAACATCTAGCTAGGTCTATAAACTGATTTTCTTGATGTTACAATTATAATTATTATCTTCTCTGTCACTGTGTACAGGTGCTCGTGTGTTTATCGATGCTAAAGCTCAGCTGACGTTACTAGGCACAGAGATGGACTATATCGAGAACAAACTGAGCAGTGAATTTGTCTTCAATAATCCAAACGTGACAGGGACATGTGGCTGTGGGGAGAGTTTCTCCATATAGCAGTCACTAGCTAGCCTGTTCATCCATCACCACTCTCAGCCATCATCTCTTATACTCACTCATCTGCTGTCATTGTCTTTGTTCCTCTCTTTCAGTGCTAATAGTTGATGATATTAATACAAATATTTTCATATGAACATAATAATAATTATAGAGCTAACATCTTGTTTTTACTATAATAATAATAAAAATGTAGAAACAGTGTGTCAAGTGAGCAAGCAGTGATGGATGGTGTTAGTGAGACAGCACCTAGTGAGACAGAGAGGGCTAACAGAGGGACTCCACTATAGCTATCTGAGACCCATCAGGATATCTAGAATCAACAAGAAGAGAGAAAGATAATCCATAATAGCATGGTTGCTGCACATTATACTAATAAAATTATGTTAAATAAACCATCTATGCTGTCTTGACCATAAACAAATTATTTTTACATGAAAAAATAACATTTCACTGGTGCTCTTGAAGTGCAAAATAATAATATATTCGACATGCATTAGAGTACATTTTGTCAGCGGACAAAACGTGAAAGTTTTCAGCAGCAAATTTTCTTCATTTACGGTAATTGTGACTCACCTGACGACTTGACTAGAGGAGGCGTGTCCATTAGCTAGTGAGGGGCTCACATTGCCAGTGCGAGGGTCCACTGCTGACTGTAGCCTCTGACGACTATTGGGAGAGAGACAGCAATAAACCATGTCACTATACCACACAGCTAGCTAGCTCACTAGTCGGGCGGTGACACAGGACGATTAGAGAGAGACGCACTCCTTGCACCCAACCCATGAGATTGTAGGTGTGGTCTATGAGGTGGTGGTATAGGGGTTAATGAGGTGTCGTTGTCATGGATCTCAGCATAGAGTCCTTCAGACATTGGAGCAGCCTCAGTGAAGCCGTTATTGTTAGAGACGAAGCTTTGGTTACCAGAGTACCATAGAGGATCCTCATGAAGGGGTGTGGAGGTGGGAGGGGCCGGACCACGCCCCTGCTGGTATAGTTTATCAAGCATGGCATCGTCATCCGGCGAGTATCGATCCTGTGGGGACGGTGTACGAGATGTAACAAACCATGGCTGTCCACCAGCCTCCGATACTGGTTCTTCCGGCTCAACGTTCCTCAGGTCATCCTCCGTCTTGTAGCTGTCACTCTCCATGCTAGCCATCTCTACACTCTCTCCCTCTCCATTCGGGTATTTACGCAGTGTCACTACCTGATGTTCAGGTATGTCGTGGTACTCCGGTTCATGATCAGGCAATGAAGATGATGAGCTGCGTCTTGACGTGTCTGGCTGATGTCGTAATGAACCCTGGGACTCTCTCATGGCGGATGATGTCTTCTTTATCTCTCTGAGAGTAGCTGTTGTTCGTAACTCCATCTCCACTGAGGTAGTGAGGTGTAACTTGTACTGACAGTACTCCAGAATATCATCACCGAATGACATTATGACCACAATCAGTATTATTAGTAGCACATTGCTGCCGGCAAAGAGATGATCCAGTACCTCGGGAACAGGTTGGGACCAATGGCTGCCAGCTATAGCCAGCCAGCCCAGGGACCAGGTGGAGAAGAACAAGATTACCACTGCCCACAAGAACAGCAAGAAGAACCTAGTGATAGAGGACAGTGATACAGCTAGTCAGTGAGCACATGTGACTCACTTCAGTCGCTGCTTTGGAGAAGTCTCATTTGGAGACGATGCTTTACAATACAACAGAGCAGTGCTAGCCACCATTACTACTAGCACCAGTAGCTACACAGAGAGATAGATAAAGAGTGAGTGTGTGTGCAAATGATTGATTGAGTGCTAGTGTCTGCTCACCAGTATGATGGCTAAAGGAGGTGCAGCTAGGTAGGTAGCTAGTCCAGGGGCAGCCCAGCAGTATCGTGGAGTGCCGTACATTGTGAGGAGAGAGGGCTGAGTGAGTTGAACAACAATGACACACACTCCAGTATACGCTAATGGAGTCACTAGAGAGAAGAGATCAGCATCATGATAGGCGGGCAGGGCTATACAGCTGCTTACCCCATGCTAAGATGGAGGAGAATATCTTGAACAGCATCAGTCTGGGATGGTCTCCCGTCCTCACAATGAGAAGGAGTGTGAATGATAGTACGAGGACCCAAACAAGTGCTGTTAGCAACAGGTACTGCATTGTCACAGCTAGTACAGTACATGGGATATCAAGAGTTAGGAGGAAGTTTTGAGCAACAAGGAACAAGACATGGAGTATCATCAGAGCAAAGACTAGCTGGAACCCAGCCACTGTAAACTGACTCTTCCTGTTCTTCCTACAAATAATAGAAATAGCAATGAGAGGGAGGGAAGGAGGGAGGAAGAGAGTGAGGAAAGGAGGGAGGGAAGGAGGGAGGGAAGGAGGGAGGGAAGGAGGGATGGATGGAAGGAGGGAGGGATGAAAGGAGGGAGGGAAGGAGGGAGG
>OZ024790.1:6105027-6115027 GCA_964017065.1 Haliclona indistincta
ATCATTGAGCTGACGACCAGATGGTGACAGGCACATACCCAGACTAGTGTTCAGCCAGGTTCCTGAACCATTACACTGTCGTCTCACCACACCCGATAGAGGTGCAGGGCATGGTCGCTCCACCTCCTCACCACCTGGAGTGAGCGGCCAAAGCAGACCCTCTGAGAGATCATACGGGCAAGACCCATCTACTGCCTGGCACTCGTGATCACGCTGGTCAGGATTGAAGAGATAAGGACAGTTGTCACAGCTATTAGGGACGCCATCTTTATCAATATCAGCACCAACACATCGCTGGAGTGAAGGAAGGACAGATGAGTGAGTGAGTGAGTGAATGAGTGAGTGAGTGAATGAGTGAGTGAGTGAATGAGTGAGTGAGTGAATGAGTGAATGAGTGAGTGAGTGAGTGAGTGAGTGAATGAGTGAATGAGTGAGTGAGTGAGATGTCATACTACCTGTGGTAGTTCTTTCCTGCACAGTACTCCATCTTGCTCTCCAGTGATACAACTACACACTACACTACCATCACTATCAGTACAGTTAGCATCAGGAGAACACGGGTTGGTACTACATGACTCTATAGAGAGAGAGAGAGAAGCTCACTCACTTACCCACTCACTCACTCACTCACTCACTCACTCACTCACTCACCCACCCACCCACCCACCCACCCACCCCACTCACCTCACTCACTCACTCACTCACTCACTCACTCACCTCACTCACTCACTCACTCACTCACTCACTCACTCACTCACTCACTCACTCACCAGTGATAGTATTATTAAAAACTTGGTACAGTGCTATACGGCCTCTAGCCACCACAGTCTGCATGACAGCAGCAAGAGTGTGAAGTGAGGGAAGAGCGAAGGAGGGAGACACTGAGTAAGCCTGGACCCTGTAGGTGACATTACCACTACACAGAGAGAAAAGAGAAGAAGGGATGGAGAGAGAGTGGGAGGGAAGGAGGGAGGGAGGGAGGGAGGAAGGGAGAGAGAGGGAGAGAGAGAGTGGGAGAGGGAGAGAGAGAGAGGTGTAATAAACAATGTACACTCTAATGCTTACTTGTCATGTACTGTTAACTGGTCTATCACTATCTTCCATGGTAGTCCAAACCTCTGTAGTTGTAACAGCATCTAGTGAGAGACAATGATAGGATAATGCAGCAGAGAGGGGGCATGGCTTACAGCAGACTTGAGCACATCAGAGATACTAGAGAGAGAAGAGGAACAGACACTATCATCAGAGTTTGGTGCCGTCATCTTGAAGGCTCCTCGAACTGATACAGCAGCTGCATGAAGGAGGGAATAAATTGTGACTGTAACCAGTAAAAATACAGGCTGGTTATCACAAAATGAGGTTGTTTATCAATTATCATACACAAATTTAGCTCTACCTCTGCAGCCATCTTCAAACCCAGCATAGTCTGTGTTACAGCGATCACAGCGTCGACCAGCCATGTTGGGACGGCACTCACATTGCCCATCCTCCATTCCACAGTGAGTAGAGACGGAACCATTAGGATCGCAGCCACATAGCTGACAGTGGAGGTCACCGGGTGGAGAGTAGGTAGCTAGAGAGGACTGGAGAGATCGAGAGAGGGAGAGAGAGAGGTGAGGGAGAGAGAGAGAGAGAGGGAGAGAATGAGAGAGAGAGAATGAGAGAGAAGGAAGAGAGAGAGAGAGAGAATGAGAGAGAGAATGAGAGATAGAATGAGAGAGAGAGAGAGAGAGAGAGAGTGAGAGATAGAGAATGAGAGAGAAGGAAGGGAGAATGAGTTTGAGTAAGCAAGAGAGTGTATCATAGCTGTAACTTACATCACAGGTGCAGTTACCACACGTTGTGTCACACACATCATTCTTGACCACACCCTCATGATCACACACACATGGTCGGCAGAATGGTGTCGTTGAGCTGGAGCAACTAGACGTATAATGAGCTGCACCGCATAGCTGAGTCTCCTGGTCACACAGGAGTCCTAAAAATGGTGGAGTACAAGCACAGATGAACTTGGAGAGAATGCCGGTATTTATTCTGCAGTCTCCATGGACACACGGCATGCTAGCACACGGGTCAATACACTGTCCGGCTTCAGCACGTCGCCTTATATTACATGTACACTCCAAGTCACCGAAATCATTAGTACACGTACTATCCACAGGGCATGGGTTAGTGGGACAGGACTGGTTACTAGAACATCCAGAGATCACATCAGGTGTCACCATATGATCAGAAGCAATCAGATTAATGGGCTGTGAGTTGATAGAGACACCACGGACACACCCACTGTAGGGGGCGTGGTCACTGCCGATAGTGAGTTGAGTGAGGGTGTAGTTGGAGAGTGAGTTGGTGAGAGTGATATTCACACGACCATTGTCCAGTGATAGTGAGATGGTAGGAGTGAGTGATAGTGTGATGGTGTGCCATAGACCATCATTGATCTGCCCATCTGCTTGTATAATAGGAGCATTGCAGCTACTCTGACGATAAACCACGCTACCATAGATTAACTAAACAAGAGAGAGAGACAACAAATGATTAGTCACAAGCTCATTAACACGTTAATAAATTTATGAGAAAACAATAATATTAATTAACGTGGAGGGCTCTGTACACTGCTGTAGGCCTGACCAATCAAGTGACTCTTGAATTTTGCCCTGCCCCCTAGCAGGGGGCTGCGTGACCGTTTATCAGGAGCAGAAAAGAAGGGAGGTGTGTGTGAGTGTGTATATGCATGTGTGTTCATGTACCTCAAGGACAGCATCTTGCCCGAGCTGTGCTAGCAGGGAATACCTGCTCCTGGTCCTCACAGATATAGAGAGAGTAGTGAGTAGCTGTACCGGGAGACCAGAGGTGATGTTGACATGACCAGTATCCATGGTAACAGCAGGCGGGTCACCTGACAGGAAGAGAGGTCAACACAGGTGTCACGTGATTGGGTGGACTCACTGCTGTCAGCACAGATATAGCCGTTCCATACCAGGTCACAAGCCCCACCTCCACAGTCACATGACATCTCCCGTGGAGGACACCCGTGAGTTATGGTACCACTCATATCGGCTGCTGAGAAGTCGACTATCACATTGTCCACCATCACATCTCTCACACACCCACTGAACGCTGAGCTCAGCAGAGGGAAGGTAGCAGGAGATGGTGGGACCCCGCCCACATACACTGGGTACTGCCCACTCACCAACCTATAGAAGTAGAAGATCATAGCGAGAGGCCATTGACACATGTAGCCGTGTACCTGGTAGAAGAAGAGTTAATATTGATGGATAGGGTACATTGGTCGTTGTTGTTTATGAGTATTACAGCACTTGTAGAGCAATCAGAAATAGTGACCGAGATAGCCTGAGAGAGAGAGAGAGAGAGAGAGAGAGAGAGAGAGAGAGAGAGAGATGAATGAAGAGAGGAATGGATGAATGAATGTACATAAAGACAAACAAACTGACAATAAACTAATTATGGTTGACTGCCATAGGTAGTTTATTGACTTTCTCTCTTAATACCATGGTAATGTACTGACTGTATACTAGCAAGAGTAAATAATAGAAGAGAGAGTATCCAACTCCAATATACCCGTCAAGGACTCTCTCGGGAAAGTAACGTGACCAGCACGCGAGCAGATGACGTTTATTGGTATCAATTATTCATTGTGTCACGTCATGACTTAGTACGCGCGCCCGCGATCACGATTGCAACAGCACTTGGAAGTCAAAGCTACCATTTTCATTGACAGCAAGTCGGATGCGTACTGTAGAGCCTGCAGGTGGATGCCAGTACCACAGTTTGGAGATCACCAGAAAATGGCTACCTTTGGTCACAGTGCGTCCCACATGAAAGTTAAGCCACCCGCCATATTCTTTTTCTCCAGCAGTGTTTTAGGCAGAAATAAAATTATCTGGTGAAAGAGTGGCTGCTCGCTTTGCCTGTGGAGCGGAGTCGCTTGCTGCTTCTGCTGTTTATAGCTTCAAGGTGTAGGCGGCGCGACAACAAGCTACGTAGGCAAGATTATCACTGCCACATATACGTCAGATGACGTCAATTTGCTCGCGTGCTGGTCACGTTACTTTCCCAAGAGTGTCCCTGACGGGTATATTGGACTTGGATACTCTCTCTTCTATTATTTACTCTTGATACTAGCTGTCGTGGAGAATTTCTAATGCACTTTTAAGACAGACAGACAGACAGACAGGTATACCTGTTCAGTCACTATCACGGTGATAGTGTGCCATTGCCCATCGCTCAGTGTGCGTACAGCTGCAGTCTGTGCTGACTCCATTACTCCACGAGTGTGAGAGGTCACTCTAACCTGTCCCAGCACTAGCTCAACAGCCAGCAGCTCCCCACCTTGCCCAGAATAGCCTACAGCAAGAGAGAAACAAACCCTCTTATGATATGAAACAATAACATTATAGTAATCACGTTATTGTTCAGTGAAGGTGAAACTATACGTTATGTTGTCTGTCATACTGCAGTGTTTGTATACAGTGTCTGTCACTGTGTGGTTGCCCTCACCAGTATACAGCAGGAGGCCAGTGGGTGTGATGGTAGAGACGGAGAGTGTGATAGTGTGACGGTTAGTGGGCTCGAGCAGGTCAGCAAGACGAGCGTAAGATGGAGAAGAGAAATGAACTGAGGTAAGCTCACAGCGATCACCAGTGTGTCCAGGAGGACAGGAGCAAGACACAGTGCCATCAGTATCGGAGCATAAGCCACCATTACGACAAGGATTGGGAGAGCATAGCTCACATGACGATGAGGGACACACGATGGAGCAGTTCTTGCCGGAAGTGTAGCTAGGGCACTGACAGCGATAGTCTCCCAGTAGCTCAACACATGTACCACCAAACATGCATGGATCAGGATCACAGTGACTAGCTAGCTGAATGCAGCCATTAGTACTCAAGAATCCTCTGGGACACTCACACACAAAAGATGGAGTGAAGCTGGTTGATAGAGAGGTCACATGAGGTGTAGAGGTGGTACGCAGGCTAAAGCCTAGTTGAATAGTGTTACTACACAGCTGGTAGTTACTGCATGGGTTGCTGGAGCACGGATCCACTGGTTGAAGAACCACAGCTGTACCAAGCTGTTGCTGTATCTGGGCATGGCTACGAAGAAGTTGATCGAGTAGCGTGATATGAGGGAGGAAGTCGACTAGGTCTGGAGTTCGTACAGCAATAGCTACCTCTGTGCCTCCCTCGGCAGTGCTCTGGATAGCAAAGAGCTCTACTTGAGATGAAGAGCAGGAGAGAGATGACCGCACCACCATTAAAAGCTGGTCAACTGATCGCTGCAGGAAGAGTTCCAACGGCATGAGGGGAAGAGACACAACGACAGCATTGCCGAGTGATTCAGTCGCCACTAGGTTCACCCTTACCATCACAATCCCTAAACCAACTCCGCCCACTCCATCAACAGACACATTGAGATTGTATCGTCCACTATCAACACTGTTTGATGCAGTGATCTGACCCGTGGTAGCATTGATAGAGAAGAGGTCACGCTCGAGGAGAGAGGAGGAATCGAGAGAGAAGGAGGAAGGATTAGTCAGGTCTGTGTCTACTGCGATCAGCGAGTGATCAGGAAGAAGATAAGATGGAGCAGATAGGTAGACGGAGTGAGGTCGCACATATGGAGGGGAGGAGGGAGAGATGGTGATAGTATAAGGTACAGAGGCACTGGTATCGCTAGACGTTGCTGTGATGTTGAACTGATGGATGGACTCCATTGCTAGAGAGCTAACAGCAGAGAGGGTGCCAGTGGATGGGTCGATGGAGAACAAGTCACTGCCAGTAATGGCATAGCTTATCGTGGAGGACTGGGAGTATGCTGTGATGGTGTCCACCCTCTCACCTGCTGTAAGGGGTCGGCTGAACCCAATGGAGTAGCTAGGTCGTGTGAAGACAGGTGGTGTGTTACCAACATCGTTCACTGTGACTCTAATGGTTGCTCTTGATGAGCGAGGAGAGCGGCCATTGTCCCTCACCTCTACCTCACCTAGTAAGAGCGGGATGATCTCCCTATCAATGGATCTCCTGGTCAGCAGTTCTCCTCTAGGAGACAGCACAAGGTAATGAAGGGCAACAGGAGGCCCCAGTAGAGAAAATGATATAGCTCCATTACTATATTCATCAGGATCTGTTGCGTTCAGCTGAGCGACAAGCGTCCCTCTGGGCAGGTTCTCTGTTACTTCAGCTGAGAGCGGCCCAATGAACTGAGGGGTGTGGTCATTAACGTCGCCCACGGTAACAATCACCATTGCCTCGCTGGATAGAGGCGGAGTACCACCATCACTAGCTGTGACAGAGAAGCTAAAGACAGCAACGGACTCGCGATCAAGGGGCTGGTCAAGTATAATGAAGGATGGTGGAATGAGAGAGAAGAGAGATGGGAGGGACTGAGAGGAGTATGAGATGACACCATTCTGGCCCGCATCCTGATCATGAGCTGTGAGGACTAGTACAGTACTACCCAAAGGAGAGTTCTCCGGGATGGTGACCTAGAAGAGTGTTAGAGTGTTAGATAGAGAGAGAGAAGCAGGGAGAGAGAGAGAGAGAGAGAGAGAGAGAGAGAGGGAGGGAGGGGGGGAGGGAGGGAGGGAGGGAGGGAGGGAGGGAGGGAGAGAGAGAGAGAGAGAGAGAGAGAGAGAGAGAGAGAGAGAGAGAGAGAGAGAGAGAGAAAAGGAGGAAGGGAGGGTCATACAGGATGGTAGCTATAATACCACACTACTAGGGAGGGTTACTGTAGCTCAGTGGACACAAGAACATGACACTGTATGCTACAACACCAGCTGCATAATAGAGCTACCGGCAATGATTCTCTGGTGTATACTGACAATTGCATATTTTCAAAGAATATTAACAATAATGCAAAGTTGTAAACATGTGCTCAAGCATGACAACAACACTGCATTGCATGCGGTTGCTATGGTAACAGTACCTTGTAAGCAGGTCTGCTGAAGGTAGGTGGTTCATTTTCATCCAGTACAGTGATAGTCACCAGGCAGGTAGCTAGATGACCTGACCTTCTGGCACCCACTAGTAGACTATAGATAGCAACTCCCTCATGGTTGAGTGACTGAGCAGCCAACAACTCTCCATTACTGGAATTAATGCTGATTATCTCCTGTGTAGGAGGAAGACATAGCCAGCATGGTATGCTGTGATTACACTGCTGGGAGCAATGAGCTGTGAAACTGCTCAATAACACACACACTAAATTACAGCTGGTACTAAGATGGTCCAATACACACTACCTATGCAGCTGTGACACTCCCACTACCAGACCAGTCACATACACACACACACACACCATAATATAGTCTTATGCTACAGTGAGTTGCTGTCATCTTGCAATGTGAGGTGGAGTGTCACCTCCATGCACTAATGTATTCAGTCTCTGTAGTCACTGTTGTCTTTATTCACACAATCAGAGACTGAATACATTAGCACTTCAGCATTACAGAAAAACTAGTCGTACTTGTACACTCACTCACTGACTCACATTAGTATTGCCCTCTAGGATCTCGTAGATCACACCATCACTATCACCAGCCACACCCACAGTCACTAGAGGAGAGGAAGGCGGCGTGGTCTCAGAGACGCTGACGGCATACTCGAGCTGGTTGAATACAGTAGACTGCTGAGATAGAGTCACGTTGAGGAGCAGAGAGGCAGTTAGGGCAGGGTTGCCAGCAACACTAGCTAGCACTGTTGTAGAGAGAGAAGAAGCTAATGATTGCTTGAGGAACACAGCGCCAGTAGACATTATACCGATTGGGCTCTAGAGAGAGAGGGAGAGAGAGAGAGAGGGAGAGAGAGAGAGAGAGAGAAGGAGAGGAAGAGAGAGAAGAGGGAAGTAACACTCACTGAACACAGGCAGACACCATTAGTAAAATAAACACACAATATTATCATAATTTATGATCAACAACTCACATTATCAGGAGTAGAGTAACTGATAGTCCCTTCTGGAGTGTTAGGGTCATCATGGTTAGTGGCTAGTACGTACCCAAACACTGACCCCACGGTGGGTGTGGCAGCAACACCCAGGACCAGCGAGGGAGATGAGAAGGAAGGACGTGTGTTAGTGTGTGACACTGTTAATATGACGACAGCTTCAGCAGATGGTCCATTGGTGCCACTGGTAGCCACAATCACTAGACGATAAGGTGAGCCCACACGAGGAGGGAGAAGAGATAGCAGAGTGATGTTACCAGAATGACTGCCGATGGCGAACAAGCCAGTGGCACCAGCAGCAATAAGAGAGTAAGATGGTGGTGCTAGGTCCATAGCGGTCGCTGTAATGGTTGCAACGACAGAGCCCACAGTGAGGTTCCTTGGTACAGACACCTGGTACTCTTGCTGGTTGAAGACAGGAGCAGTATCCGCCACATCACTCACAGTAACCCACACTACACCTAGTGGTACCAACAATCCTTCTTCTTGACTAACAATAGTTAATGTATAGTCGGCTTGTTGCTCACGATCAAGGACAACAGCAGTGACAAGAGTACCGTTGGGAAGAATAGCAAACGAGGTCCTGGTGTTGTTGAGTATAATCATGGCGTCTGTTGGTGCAAGTAGCTGAAGAAGATGAGTACCGATCTGTGTATGAGAGGAGACACATGTATACACAACATGTGACGTACATGTACAAATGTTGGACACACACTAACACATTAATGTATTAATATGCTGATCATGGTGAGAGAGTGACACGCTTGTAGCATGACCAGATCGACATAACCACACTGCTAACATCAAAACAATACAACAATAATTATACACTGAATTACACAACTATTACTAGCCAGAGGGGGCAAGCATTCCGCTTCATGTGAGTGACTAAGAAGAGACTTTCTACAAGTACTACATCTTGTGATGAGGGCTTACCAACAACCAAGAAACTAACACTTTTCATATTGTGAGAGCTAGTTGTTTTTAAGAGGGTTTCTGCAGACATCTTGAGGTTTACAATACTACTACCCCCAACTGACTGTGGTGTGCTTCTTTTGAAAAAAAATGGCTGGGCTATACGCTGCACTTACTGTACTGTCCTCTGGAATAGAGACCCTATGAAAGCTGCTCTGGCAGCCATCTTGTGCCTGCACACTGGAGCAGAGTAGAGCAGCCATTGCTGCGATCTGCACCGACAAATGAGAGAAAAACATTTTTAACAACATCGACAAGTTGACACTGCTCAGAAACACAACAATCCATCTGGGACAGGCATGTTATGGAAAAACACAAGATGGAATAATTCATATAACCCCTGAACTACTAGCTACTACTGTATTGCTGTACATGGCGCTAGAGCCAACTACTGACAAGCACATTGGTGTATCGCACAACCATAAACGGAACAGTACAGGAAAAAAACAAGCGCGGGATGACCCATTTGCACAAAACATCTTCAAATGGAGTGCGAGCGAGCGCGCACTCGATATCACACTAACTACTGCAACTCACCATTAGAGAGACTCGCAGCATTGTAGTCACCATGATCTGTTCCTGCAGTATCATGTCAGCCAGCTAGCAAGTGATCATGCGCGGTCAGGTAAATGACAGCAGGGGGCAGTGATCGGTCACGTTATCAGACTAGGCACAGCTGCTGTGTGGCTGGAGCGTCCACTATGTTGCTACGTGCGGTCGTAGCTGATATCACATACTACATCAATGCTTGATCACGATAGAGTACTACTCCAGCTGTAATCGTCCATGCGGATCCAAAAACGAGTCCGGACGTGAACAAATTCAACACGGGAGTGCACGAAAGTGTCACGGATACTCGTCACATGCAGCAATGGCTGGTCTACTGGCAATGTCTTCAGTGAGTTTGCTCTAGAACGGCTCGCAGCTACAAACCAGCTGCTGGTACACCTCTCTTCCCTCTTCTACAGGTCCCGGAGTCCCACATGGCGCTGTTTGAGCGATGCTGGGTTCAGCTGGACGGCAGCAACATCGGGCAAGTGAACTCCATGACGGCCGCC
>OZ024790.1:6117527-6135297 GCA_964017065.1 Haliclona indistincta
ATACAGAGCGATCGGGTAAGCTGAACTCGGAGCAGTTTGCACTAGCCATGTACTTCATGGCTGAGAGGGTGCGCGGACGACAACCGCCCGATAAACTACCTCAGCACTTGATCCCGCCCACTAAGCGACGCCCTGCTTCTCAGCAACAAGCCCCACCCTCTCCACTCCTGTCATCTTCATTCGACCATCCTCCATCAAGAGACGACAAACACAGTAAGATAACAAGTCTCAAATTTAAAATTAGAAACCACAATGTTCTATCTCTGCAGCTCCGTCATTGTTCTCCAGTGGGTCTGCTAGTGATCTTGGATTATCCTCCTCCCCTCTCCTACCATCCACTGGTCTCCTTCAACCCACACCCTCCTCCTCCTCCACTAGTAACCAAGCTGGCTTCATGGCTGATTTCACAGCCATCAAGGAACTAGACACTGTATCAATTGATATTGAAAATGTGAAAAAGTTAGTCACTCACGACAGAGATAAACCTACTGAAAACAGTGACACTCAAATAGCACTAGTCTTCTGTTACTAATACTCCCTCTCTCTCTGTCTCTCTCTCTCCCTCTCTCCCTCTCTTCCTCCCTCTCTCTCTCTCTCCCTCCCTCCCTCTCTCTCTCCCTCACTCTCTCTCTTCTTCCCTCCCTTCCTGCCTCCTTCCCCACCCCTCACTCACTCTCTCCCAGGGAGAAGGCCCAGCTGCAAGCCGACATACTACAGAAGCAGGAGATGGTAAAGCAGCGTAAGAATGAGATAGCTACACTCCATGGTGAGCTAAACAGCACCTCACATCAGAGAGAACAACTGGAGAAACAGAAGAACGAGGCTCAAACTGAGCTAGACAATATCGTCAGTGAGGTGAGAGAGAGAGTGAGTAAGTGGGTAAGGGATAGTGTGTGAGTGAGTGAGTAGAGAGTTTTAGCTACTCAATTTAAAATTACACTAACAACTAAAGCCCAGAATTGCTGACATCAGAAATTAGCACGGGATCTGCAGCCTCGCGTTCATTTTCTTGTTTACAACTTAACAACGGCTGTTTCCTGGTCCCCATATGGTTTTTAAAGAAATCTTGCTTCTCGTCTACCTGCACATTACCTACAAGCTAGCACAAAGGCACATGGTGTAGGGTTCAGTTTTTCTGTGTTTGTAAATTACTGTAAGTGCTATAGTGTTGTATATGTACACGACTAGTTTGCCTTCTACACGTAAAAATTATACTAGCTACAAGATAAGTGGTGACGTCATTGTATCAGCTGTTGACGTTCAGCTGTGTGGTGTAAACAGCTAACTAAAACTCTCGACTGTGTGTGTGTGTGTGTGTGTGTGCGTGTGTGTGTGTGTGTGTGTGTGTGTGTGCGTGCTAGCGTCAATGTATGACTGATCTCTCTACAGCATGATAAGGTTACCAGTGAGCTAGCTACTGTCAAGCAACAGTGTGAACAAGAGCAGAAGGAGGTACTATTGATACTGCCCTGTCTTTTAAAGCTCCGCCCATCGCCCTGCCCTCACAGATCCAGGCATTACGAGAGCAGATGGAGTCACGTGATAAAGACATGACTCAACAAAAACAGGAGTTAGAGAGACAGCAACAGACACTAGACAAACTGAAGAAAGAGGAACAAGAACTGAAGACCGTTATCGAGTCTACTAGGAATGAGCTACTGAGAATACAGAGCAACAGACAGACAATGGATCGGAACATCACTTCGGTGAGTGTGTGAGGGTGATGGTAGTGAGGGTGATAGTAGTGAGGGTGATAGTAGTGATGGTGTGATAGCAGTGATGGTGTGATCGTAGTGAGGGTGTGATAGTAGTGAGGGTGTGATAGTAGTGAGGGTGTGATAGTAGTGAGGGTGATAGTAGTGAGGGTGTGATAGTAGTGAGGGTGATAGTAGTGAGGGTGATAGTAGTGATGGTGTGATAGCAGTGATGGTGTGATCGTAGTGAGGGTGTGATAGCAGTGATGGTGTGATCGTAGTGAGGGTGATAGTAGTGAGGGTGTGATAGTAGTGAGGGTGATAGTAGTGAGGGTGATAGTAGTGATGGTGTGATAGCAGTGATGGTGTGATCGTAGTGAGGGTGTGATAGCAGTGATGGTGTGATCGTAGTGAGGGTGTGATAGTAGTGAGGGTGATAGTAGTGAGGGTGTGATAGTAGTGAGGGTGATAGTAGTGATGGTGTGATAGTAGTGAGGGTGATAGTAGTGAGGGTGATAGTAGTGATGGTGTGATAGTAGTGAGGGTGATAGTAGTGAGGGTGATAGTAGTGAGGGTGATAGTAGTGAGGGTGTGATAGTAGTGAGGGTGATAGTAGTGAGGGTGTGATAGTAGTGAGGGTGATAGTAGTGTTGGTGTGATAAGTAGTGAGGGTAATAGTAGTGAGGGTGATAGTAGTGAGATTGTGATAGTAGTGACGGTGTGATAGTAGTGACGGTGTGATAGTAGTGACGGTGTGATAGTAGTGACGGTGTGATAGTAGTGATGGTGATAGTAGTGAGGGTGTGATAGTAGTGATGGTGATAGTAGTGAGGGTGTGATAGTAGTGATGGTGTGATAGTAATGAGGGTGTATGTGTGTAGATGCAGGATCAGATCGAGCAGCTTCGTCAGGAGAGCCAGAGCCTCACGGTACAGCTGGCTCAGCTCCCTCCTCCATCTAGTGGGTACAGTAGTGACAGCGGCCCCAGTGAGCTACCAGTTGGGCTACCCCCTCCCAACCTGCTGGGAGAGACTGACACCATTAGTGCTCGTGCTACCGTGAGTACGCTACCCTCGTGTGTCTTGTGTGTCACCCTGTCCTCAACACAGGCGGGGTCCAGTAGCCCTGTGAGCTCCATCAGTGGATTCAGCACAGCATCGCACCAAGAGGAGCAGAATGAAGAAAGAGAACGAACTGACACCATTACAACAGCATCAACTACCAGTGACCCATTTAGTGCTTTCACTACTGACGCCTTCAGCACACCTAGTGAGCATTGTCACTCACTCACTCACTCACTCTTCTCTCTCTCACTCTCTCTCTCTCTCTCTCTCTCTCTCTCTCTCTCTCTCTCTCTCTCTCTCTCTCTCTCTCTCTCTCTCTCTCACTCTCACTCTCACTCTCACTCTCACTCTCACTCTCACTCACTTATTCACTTATTCACTTATTCACTCTCACTCTCACTCACTTATTCACTCTCACTCACTTATTCACTCACTTATTCACTCACTCTCACTTATTCACTCATCTCTCTGTTCTCTTCCTCTCACAGAAGGTGCTGACACCACTACAGTTGGTTCAGGGTTTGATCCATTCAGTGCATTCCGTGCTCCTACCACCACTACTCAATCATCATTCTCAACTAGTAGTGCTGGCTTTGCCTCATTTCCTGCATTCACAGCTGCACCAGCAGCATCTAGTGAGCTACCAACGCTACACAGAATAGCAAACTATCTATTTATCTCTCCCTCCCTCCCTCCCTCCCTCCCTCCCTCCCTCCCTCCCTCCCTCCCTCCCTCCCTCTCTCTCTCTCTAGGTGACCCGTTCGCTGGTTCTGACCCATTTGGTTCTGATCCATTCAGTACTCCTCCGTCTACTGCTTCATCAAATAAAACAACCACTACTACAATGGTGTGTCCTCTATGACTATGCATGTGTGCATGTGTATTCTGCTAAAGTGATGTGAAGCTTGCTGTTTGATTTTCTGTCTTTTGAAATCTATGTCTGTATTCTATCTGTATCTGTCTGTGTCACTTGTTTCTCCCTCCCTCCCTCCCTCCCTCCCTCCCTCCCTCCCTCCCTCCCTCCCTCTCTCTCTTTCTCCATCCATCCCTCCCTCTCTCTCTCTCTCTCTCTCTCTCTCTCTCTCTCTCTCTCTCTCTCTCTCTCTCTCTCTCTCTCTCTCTAGTCTACATGGAGTGGTGTTCCTGGTTTCTCTGATCCGTTCAGCTCAACAGCATCTAGTGCCCAGGTACGCACACTAAACTTACCTTCATTACCACTTACACTAATGGTTGCCCTCTCTCTCCTGTCTCTCCCTCTCTCTCTCCTGTCTCTCTCTCTCGCTCTCTTTTAGGACGACCCATTTTCTTCGAGTGATCCATTTTCCAATAGCCCCTTCAACACCACACCTACTAGTAACTCATTCTCTCCCTTCTCCTCGTCAGCAGCTCAGCCCTCCTCCTCATCGTCTGGGTTTGGTGTGGATCCCTTCACCTCTCTCACTGACCCTAGCCACACCTCCAAGAGCTAGACCACACCTGCTGTCGGCCTTATAACTGATTGCGCACTATAGCTTATTTTTGAGTAGTATTTTAATAAGTGAGAAATTGTACAATAGATTTTACCATTATTCGATCGAGCTGATCATAACTCTAACTCCACCCACGGTCATTGGTTCTTGAATCTCGTTAGCTAATATTTGGTACTCCTGAATTTAAGTAATACTTGCTTCAGATTGTAACCAGTATCGATTAATTCAACTCATCTCAGCTAATCATATAGGGATGCAATCAGTTGTGTATTTTGTTTTTTTGCATAGTGACATTCAATGTCATTAATTTCCTCACAACTGATAGTTTGTACTGATACTTACTGTCCAGTATTACATGCTTACTAAAATACTTAATAGCTTGCATCAAGAGTTCATAATTTACTGTTCATTATAAACTGCTAGCATTCATCTGGTTATCAAACCGTGTGATAACTCACACAAGTGAATTGTATAGAGGACACAGGCAGCAACATCTGGTGTTACTGTCTGCATCGAGAATTAGTGCTTTTTAATACATAATAAATACGAATAACAACGAGCTATAGAAACAAGTACACTGCAATACACACTCACTCATCTTTTTTACAAACAACTCAATAAGGGAAATAGCTATTATTTTTATAGCAAATCTCTTGTTTTGAGTAATTAACAGACATATGAGAGAGAGATTTTTGTCTTCACTCTTGTAGGAAAACATAAGAGTTGATGGGTACTTAGAAATGGAGAGGCTGATGAACTCCTCATAATCTACATTCAGTGCTAGAAAATAATTGCACTGTACCTCTGTACCTTACTCTAGTAGCCATACAACGCTTTGTGTTAAAAATAATCACAGAATTTCAAGATAAACTTGTCCAACAAATAAAGTAGTCACATAATTTTTTTCCGAATAGTGTCACTCAGTTTTTTCTCTCCTACATTGTTAGATCGTAGCACTTTCACAATAGTAGCCCAGTTGACTGGGCTCTTTGGGGTAGAATGATTCTGCCAGTATGTGAACACATCACTAAAGCAATCATTAAGATCTCCATGACGTTGCTTCTCAATACTATCTAGAACACCCACATCGATCTCAAGAGACACACCCACTCTCCTCCACTTGGCAAGTATCTTGCTAGCTACTTCCTCCATAAACTGGGCTAGTGATACTGTATCAGTGCCTGCACAGACAAACAGAATACAATACCAGTGACATCATGACATGCACCAACTGTTAGCTCACCAGCTGCAGGAGAAGTGTGAGTGATGGAGGTAGACTGAGCAGTGGTTGATGCTGAAGCAGAGAATACATGAAAATAGACCATAATCAAACAATCTGTTTCAAACACAACATCCCACCATTTGGAGGAGGAGACGTGTCAGTGTTGGAGGAAGACTGAGCAGTGGTTGGTTCTGAGGCAGAGAATACATCAAAATAGATCATCATCAAACAATCTGTTTCAAACATAACATCTCACCAGTTGGAGGAGGAGACGTGTCAGTGTTGGAGGAAGACTGAGCATTGGTTGGTTCTGAGGCAGAGAACACATGAAAATAGACCACCATCAAACAATCTGTTTCAAACATAACATCTCACCAGTTGGAGGAGGAGACGTGTCAGCGCTGGAGGAATTAGACTGAGAAGTGTTTGATTCTGAGGCAAAGAATACATGAAAATGGACCATCATCAAACAATCTGTTTCAAACATAACATCTCACCAGTTGAAGGAGGAGACGTGTCAGCGCTGGAGGAATTAGACTGAGAAGTGTTTGATTCTGAGGCAAAGAATACATGAAAATAGACCATCATCAAACAATCTGTTTCAAACATAACATCTCACCAGTTGGAGTAGGAGAAGTGTCAGTGTTGGAGGAAGACTGAGCAGTGGTTGATCCTGAGGCAGAGAATACAGACCATCATCAAACAATCTGTTTCAAACATAACATTTCACCAGTTGGAGGAGGAGACGTGTCAGTGATGGAGGAAGACTGAGCAGTGGTTGGTGCTGAGGCAGCGAATTCATGAAAATAGACCATCATCAAACAATCATAACATCTCACCAGTTGGAGTAGGTGGTTGTGATATAGCTAAATAAGTAGTTGATGTGGATGATTGTTCATCTATTAATGGTGAAGATTCTGTAGATTCTGTAGTTTCTGTAGATTCTGTGGGAGTGTTGACTACATGAATAGATATGCTATAATATCATCATGTTGAATCTGCCACACTCACCATCTGTTACTTTCTTCCGTTTACAACTTGTAAGGAGTTTCTGTCTATAGCAACAAACTATTATTAGTGGCGTGCCAAATAAAAATATGATGATAATTATTGCAGCAAAACTGCTTCCGATGATAATATACACAGCATTTCCAGTACCTGTATTACACAATAAATAATTATTCATAACATGTATCATGTATCTATTATTTACTCTTGCATGTATGCATGCACAATAAAAAGACTGAGCAGTAGTTGATTCTGAGGCAGAGTAGACCATCATCAGACAATCTGTTTCAAACATAACATCTCACCAGTTGGAAGAGGAGACGTGTCAGTGTTGGAGGAAGACTGAGCAGTGATTGGTTCTGAGGCAGAGAATACATGAAAACAGACCATCATCAAACAATCAACATAACATGTATTCATGCTTGCCAGTATTAAAGAGAAATAACAAAGTTAATGTACATGTAGGGGTAGTAAAGGAACAAGATTAATAGCTATAGCTAATGGGCTTACTGTACTTAATGTAATCACTCCATTCTCCTAGTCTGTTAATAGTATCAGCTCCTCTCACTCTAAAGGAATACACTACTCCAATCTGTAGTGTCAGTGTTATATTCTGTGATGTGGTCGTGTTAGTGAAGTTGATGTTATTGGCAGTCACTTCAACATGATAGAGTGTTGCACAGTAAACTTTAGACCAGGACAAGTTGACTGTTGTTGCATTGTTGTTTAATGTGCTCAGTAAATTGATCTTCAAGTTACTAGGAGCCTTAGGTGGACCTGCAATAAGATATAAACAAAGACTATTTGAACTAGTTCACTGACTGGATCACCAAGCAACTGTGCCAATACATGAAATGGCACCTGTAGTACATGATGGGTGGCACCCATTACATACTGCCTTATGTATTCCTGATAGTATGCATGTTTTGGTAGGTATATTATCGTTTAAATGCCTTAACCACCACAGGGATTAGCTGTATTATACATGTATGATGCACTCCATTCTATTAGCTGCATCAGCACCTTTGACTCTCAATGTATATTAGATTGTGTTATTGCTGTCTACAATAATTATCTCAGTGTTCATTTTCAACATGGTACATGTACATACAGTGACTGTTGTTTAGAGACCAGGATAAGATCACTGTGGTTGAAGTTGGAGCATTGACAGCCAAGTTACTAGGAGCAGCAGGAAGTCCTGCAGTGGCATCAGGCGATTTTTGCCGACTTGGTAAATATAAATCTAGTTATTATTCATGCTCATGTTTAGTGGTGTGACTACTTGGTCACATGGTTGATTAGTGCAATTTTTATCTCTGCTTACACCAAGCCAGCTGCCAGCAAAAGTTTACACTAGTTTGGTCTGGGGAGGAGACTAACACTAGATAGGTAAACTGTTAAAAATTGCACTAAAATAATTAGCAATTTAATTTCAATTTTTTTCTGGGAGAACCCCAGACCCAGATAACTTGCCCCCTCATAAAGTGCCTACGCCCCTGCCCTGTATAGTTTTATCGGTTTTATGATTGTAATTAAGGTTACCTTCAATTCGAACCACTGCACTTTGATGATCATGAGGAGGAGAGTAGCTTCTGCACGAAATTCTCCTTCCATTATCTTCAAGACGAACACTGTCTATAGTAGCTGTTGATGTGAGTGTGTCTCCACTGATATCAGCTTGTGCAATAATGAATACTTCAACCATGCGATTTCTAAATCGATTAGCAGGAGCATGATGGGTAATGGGAGGAGCAAATATTACACGGCGTACGTATGCATTAGCGAATAAATAAAAGTCGAGTCTCCAACATATTCTAGGACTTTTAGCCTTACAGGGAAGTTATATGGGAAAGAGTGGAAGGTGGCGTGTTCCTCACTGCTCTGGTACACTTGATGCTTAAGTAAGGAATCGATCATTAGTTGTTCATCTTCATTGGCACTTTTGTGGGAGTGAGCTGATGGTACAACGCTAACACTGCTGGTATTGTCAAATGCCTCGGACATTGCTTGCAAAGTTGACAATGCTTTGCCAGTTCTTATTAAGGTCTTTTCTGTAACATTCCCACCAGATGTTCCCAGATGACTCTTAAAAGCACGATTAAGGTGTTCCATATGTAGATCACAAGATATGTTGCGCCCAAGTCCTCCCTTTGTATTAACAAATCTTGACCACAGTATTTGATGGGCAGTTTGCTCACTTTGTAAAGACTTCACATCAGCCACAAGCTGAACGGACTCGTAGGCGTATTTAGTGTGCCCACTTGCTCTAAAGTAGAGCTGAAATAGTTTCCACAACCGAAATACCCGATCACCGTCGCCTTCTCTGATCGCATCACGAAATTCTTCTGCTACTAACAGATCTGCGAGCAGCCCCCAGACATAGTTTTGGACAGAAGAAGGGTGTTCTTCAGACAGAGCAGTTTCTTTGACCTTAGCTGAAAATGTCAGACGAGGTAATATGAAATTGTCGATTAGCTTTGTTAGTTCAGTGCTCAAGTATAGCCATTTAGACTCGGATCCTGCCAGGACAAGAGGCACACTCCAGCTGTGTACAGATGGATCATCAGTTGTAGATACCATTCCAAAATAATTAGCCATTGCTGCAGTAGCATATGCAATTAAAACTGATCGAAAGAAGTCATCAATGGCATTCATCTCCTTAGACACTTGGCCAGTAACGTTCCTTCTATTGATGAGGTTGCATAGAAAGCTGAGTGTTCCTGGTTCAGCAGCTAAAGCTGCCTTAAAATAGCGAGTGAAAATGATCTGCATAATAATTATTATTATGATAAAAAATAACACATGTAATTATTATTCTTAATTATTATGTAGTACAAGAAAATTAAAAAGATTTCTATCGAAATCAGAAGGATGTAGGGTTGTGAAATCTACCACTGGTCAACAATGTAAACTAACAAGGAACAAGCATGGAATGGTAACACGATTGACTTGCTAACAGACCATAGATCCCTACATCAGTGGCTGCTGTAGTTGACTATAGCTAGTTCAACTTGTTGCTGTTGACTGACACCTGACGTGCATTCAGCTTGTGACAGCTTATGTACAGCCACTGATGTAGGGATCTATGGTCTGTTAGCAAGTCAATCGTGTTACCATTCCATGCTTGTTCCTTGTTAGTTTACATTGTTGACCAGTGGTAGATTTCACAACCCTACATCCTTCTGATTTCGATAGAAATCTTTTTAATTTTCTTGTTTGTGTCCTTTTTTTCTTTTTCAGTGAAGTGCAGTTCAATATCATGCAATTACTGTGCCAACTTTGTTTCCACCATTGGTTTGGTTTTCCTGTTGTTGATGGGTTTTCTTTATTATTAACAATTTTAAACTTGTAGCTAAATAATTCTTATGCTGTAGATATCAGCTCGCCTACGCATGCATGAATACAGTGCATACGAGCCCCGCCCACACTTGTTTACAGCGGTTATAATTGTCTGGCAAGGCAGAATGGTGATTCTACGCTTGCTAGCTTACCGTTCTTCGAAGACTCCAGACAAATATGTGTTCTCCGTGATCTATACGGCTTGGCGATACTCAAGCTTGTGCTTGGTCACGTGCGCTAACCACAGCTTGGTCACGTGCGTATTGCGCATTCATTATTAATGAATCGCACTATATACAGTGAACCCCTGGGGGCGTGTCTGTACTACGTGCCCGCGCGTACACAATCACTATAAAGGCTTGTTTGCAGCACTAACCGGTCAGTTGGTTTCGGTGGCTCAGCGGTTTAGCCTTGTGGCTTGTAATGCAATCGGTTAGGGTTCGATTCCCACTAAATGCATGCTTTTTTTGTTTTTTTTCTTTCAGTAAAAATTAAGTTTTTAGCTTTATTCCTAGTGAGGCCTGTTTAGGACGACTCTCCCGACGATCCTTAGGCTTACTAAGGGCCGAAGGCCCGGTTTAGGACGACCCTCCCGACGATCCTTAGGTTTTTCAAGGGCCGAAGGCCCGGGTTAGGACGACCCTCTCGACGATCCTTAGGCTTACTCGACGATCCTTAGGTTTAGGACTACCCTCCCGACTTTGCGCAGTTAGGAGAAGGTTTTTAGGGTTTTGGGTTTAGTTGTATGTAAGCTTTGAAGGCGTGAAAACGGGACACGCCCCCAGGGGTTCACTGTACATAGTGCGATTCATTATTAATGGCGTCTAACACTTAGCTGACAATGGATCACGATCGAGAAATCGCGGAATTTACATCGCCGTTTCGCTAAAAACTAAGTTCAAAAGGCACATGCCAGGAGAATTTCACGACTGTTCGTGGGTGTTTTGGTCCCGGCACTGCTCACGTAAAGGTGCTAGGCGAGTGGAAAGAAAGAAAGAAGAAAACGAAGATGACGAAACTCGATTTTCACCGTTTCCAGGTTCGTCACTTTAGTAACAATCTTGAGCAATCTCCTTGCTACTGTAAGATGGGGCAACGCCAGATAGCAGATTTAAGTGTCTTTGGACGTATAAAATTCATCACCAGGCGAAATATCTGCGTTTGAACGCTAATACATTGTATGTAGCCGCCATCTTGTTTTCTCGTTCAACCCTACATAGGGAGACACTACCGTGTCTCCCTAATAATAATAGTTATGATAATGTTAATTCAGTTTGATTATGCAATATTAATTTTAATAATAATTATTATTATGCAACTACGTACATTATATATGGCTTGCCTCATAAAAGTTCATCTTTGTGTGCCAGTCCTCTACAGTTGGCACAAGTCCCTCTAAACGCTCCTGCGTTGTAGCTGAGTCCTTTCTGTGATGCTGTGAGTTACGAGCCCGTTCACATGTCAGCTGGTCACCTCCAAAAACACATCCACTTATGAACTCAGTATTTTCAGTTGCAGGAACAAACTTCTGAACTTCTTCCATGATCTCAATCATCTCACTGCATGCTTGTATTTTCATTTTTGAGAATGACACCAAGTGGTAGCTGTGCATGTGACAATAATCATCATTTATATTATTTGCTGCACGTTATATACTGTCTTACTTACAAAATGAGATGTTCTTGATAGTTCCTTTGAATAGCGATGAATGATATGCTGGGGTACACCTTCTTCAAGAAATTTAAAGGCTGAAAATTTCTTTACAGCAATTCTTGCAAGGTGAACAGCAAAGTTGTCACGCAAAGCCTGGTAGTCCTCAGTTGATGGCAAAAAATCAGCTATAGAAAGACTTGTAGCTAAGCATTGAGGCTGTTTGTTAGACAGATGAGACACATCTACACGATCTTGTAGAGCATAGTAGTGGAAAAAGTGAAGAAGCTGATCATTGCTATCCACACGCATTTCTCTAACTTTGACTGATAAGTCCAAATTGTCGCCTACTATCTTCCAATTTTTTGAACGAGCTACATTGTATACAAAGACATAAAAAAACGAATATCATAAGATGGCATGATTATGTGCAATGGGACTGACCAGGTGCAGAAGCAGGCTGAGAACAAGATTGTGAGTTGTCTTCAGGTGAAGTACGAGACTGTGAGTTGCCTTCAGGTGAAGTAAAAGGCTGTGAATTGCTACCTGAAAGCAAGATAATCATAATAAATTATATTGAATATATACTGACATGCTCACCAGTTGCAGAAGAAGGCTGAGAATGAGAGTGTGTGTTGTCTTCATGAGACTGTGAGTTGCGTCCTATTGGTGTTTTGCATCTTAATGCAATGTGCATGCTTGTAAATTAAGTCAAAGTGTGAGTGTACCTGTTAGTGACAGATGGTCATGGATGACACCCCAGAGAGAGTCACTAGTTAATATCTTAGAGAGATCTGTACTGGCCTCCTTTTGATGCCTCCAACTGTATAATTCTTCATCATGGCACTTGGCCAACTTGTCAATCACAGTCAAAGTATGGGCACGAACAAGGCAAATGCCAACTTTGTTCAGACGAGTGTATGTCTATAGTAATGAAAGAGCCTACTAATATTATGCATGATGCATATATGCATGAGCAAAAATATAATCATGCATACAATAGACATATTTATTACATACATACCTGTGCAGTTGCATTACCAGCATTCAATAATAGGGACATTACATGTTGTACTGCACTCATGTGCTTGTTTGCAGCTTTGAGCAAAATTGCGGCAGCCATTCCAATATAAGAGAATTTTTCCTTTTCATCAGATGATTTGGCAGCAGCAGTAAGTGTAGCCAAAAGAAGAGGAGCCCTTTCCCTTAGCTCAGCAATCAAGGAATCCCAGGAAAACTGCAACAAATCAGACTTGTTGGTTTTACGTAGCAATGATGGAGATTTAGTTGTCATTAGCGATTGTGACTCCAATCTAACAACATTTGCTACTTCAGCAGCTAAGAAAGGAGAAGTCAAGGGATTTCGAACAACTTCTCTGACCAGTGCTTGCCAATGACCTCTAGCTAAAGCCTTGCCCATTGCTTGACTAGATTTAGTCAACGTAACATTCACAGGTTTAGTGTAGTGAATTGTCATTGTCACCTATAATGCAATGAAATTGATGATAAAATAAAATTAATAATTATAGGATTAATTCGGCACATGCATGCATGCTGCTAACCTGGCAATCAGCTTTATCTGTGTTATGATGAGTGCTGACTGACTGCAGGCTGGCTGCAACTGGGCTAGCTGGCTGCAGGCTCGATGGTGTTTCAGCCACAGAGGGTGACAACTGCATGCGTGTATCAGTGCAGTGCCATTATTATATAATAAACATTATGCTTGTATCACATTATACCTGTTCTTCTTGAAACAAAGATCTACGTGAATGGCTATCTGGCTGTGCTACATGTAGCCTGATTCTTTTTTCTGGTGGTTTAGCTGCACTGTCGGGACTCGTACTAGTAGCCATGATTGAGTCTCTGTCTCTTTTGCTGTGAAGCATCCTCTCCTGTCTTCCCAATGCATTATCTGCTAGAAAATTTTCTATGTTTCGAGTCTTTCTTTTATGGTTCTCGATTTGGTCCAACTGAGACACGCATTGTCTGCAAACATAGCTGCACAGAAAAGAGACCGGCTGAAGGGTAACTAGAATTGCAAGACTGACAACTAACCTAGATAAACAATCATCTTCAAACAAGGCGGGAGAAGAACTGCACTGTTCAGCTATAATTATATCAAGTAATAGTACTACAGTAAACTTAATTGTGCTACGCTGCAACTCGATTTATTGTAAACACTTACAGATAGTATCACTTCGAGTGTGAACAAGACAGTTGAATCTTTCCACTAAAGACCCAGAAAATAGCATTTTCCGAGACTTGGTAGTTGCTGGCTCATCGCAAACACGACAAACGTCTAGTCTAGATCTCATCTCCGCCATAGCGAAACAAACGAACCGTAGACTAAACTGCACGCAGGATGCATGCATGCAATTATGCGTCGTATCTCGTAACGAACAAGTGTCACACGTGAGTTTCACGTGACTAAATACTGCAATCTGATTGGCAGCGCCTCTTTTTGTGCGCACAATGTAAACATGAAAACTGTAGCAACCTTACCAGGCCATCATTTCTCGTCAGAGAGGTGTGGCCTGGGTACGAGGCTATACTTACAAGTAATAAAAACATTTTAACCAAAATGCAAGAGATTTAGGGTTGGTACATTTATCGAAAAAGGTATGAAAACAAGATTTTGAAATGAAAAAGATTGTAACAATAGCAGTGTAATAATTATGCTACCTCCCTATTAAATTAACAACAACTATCGAAAGCAGTTAATTTAGGGAGGTAGCATATTACACTGCTATTGTTACAATCCTTTTCATTTCAAAATCTTGTTTCCATACCTTTTTCGATAAATGTACCAACCCTAAATCTCTTGCATTTTGGTTAAAATGTTTTTATTACTTGTTTCTTTCTTTTTTTATTAATGACTTGGTTGGCACTTATGCTAATACAGTGTAAAGAGCCTCTTGAACTATTTCAGCTGGCTGCATGCCGCTCATGCATGGCGATCGACTCTGCACTGCATGCTAGTCAGGCGTAGCCACACCCATCGCGTGCGTTACTTCGGATGGGTCAGGAGACATTAGTTGGGGCGAGCCTGAGCGAGCCCCATACTGGTCGAAAACGTCCCCCGCGCTATCTATCTATCTATCTATGTATGTATGTATGTATGTATGTATGTATGTATGCGTACGTCATTCCGTAAATGCCCGCGCGTTGTAATTCACCGGATGGTTTCAATTTTGCTCAACTGAGACTGAGCAAGCGAGCGAAGAAAAAGAGAAGAGACTAAAGAACAAAGAGAAGAGGGGTTAGGCTAGAGAGAAAAAGCACGAGCGACTTGATGTCAGAGAGATTGAAGAACAGAGAGAGGTTAGGCCAGAGAGAAGGAGCATGAGCGATGTGATGCACTGACGTGACTATGACTGAAGAACGTTAGGCTACAGCACTGAATGAGAGCTAGAGAAGGAGCATGAGCGACGTGGTGAAGAGACCAAAGAACAGAGAGAGGACAGGCTGCAGCAAATGAGAGAGATGCAGCATGAGCGACGTGGTGCAGAGACTGAAGAACAGAGAGAGGACAGGCTGCAGCAAATCAGCGGCACTCGACTGCGGCACAATCAGTGCATCACGCCTTCCCAAATGCACCTCCTCGGCTAAATGCCTACTTATGGCTACCAACACTACTCTTTCAGGCTCGCCCCACAAATGTCCTGCATTTCACTAGTATACTCTAGTTGTCGTTCAGGAATGTAGCGCTACGCAATAGTTACGAGATGAATATTGTTAATCACGTGTTGATATTTTAATAACCACGATGTAATAACTGAGGTCACGAGCGAGGAACACGCGAGTTCAGAAGTAGTCCCAGGTAAGGTTACGCGACAGTCATTAAGGTAACCGCCCACCCGGACGTGACGCAAAGCTAGCTGCAATCTGATTGGATTGCAACTATAGTCGCAAAGTGTACAACTCAAGCATACTAATGTCTCCTGACCCATCCGAAGGAACGCACGCGATGGGTGTGGCTACGCCTGACTAACTAGACTGCATGCATTCAACACGTACCATGCAACATTAGCTAAGCTTAAGCTAGCATTCTTACAAGCCTGAACAAACAAATCCAGTGTAACAGAGAAGATTTGCTCGTTTTCTGCTGTGAACACTGCTAGTGGCAGCACGGCACTCGGTTACAAGCAATTTGTACTAAGGTGCGCTTGTATTAGAATATTTACATACACGGGCGTGCGCGAGTAGGCGTAACCTAGTAACGGAGTTCAAACAGAATGATGGAATGGAGTCTGTTATGGACCAAAAATCGCTGTTTTCCTGGAAATACTCGCTTATGCTAGTGTTTTAGTCTTAAATAGATATCAGGTGCACTGCTCACAACGACTAGTGTAGTTTCTGTGTAGGTTTTGTCTTGAATAGCTCACTCGCCACGGCCCTAGGCTGGCTGGAGAAGAAGAAGAAAGAAGATGAACAAACGGGTGACCACGTGAACTCTGGTTTACCACCTTAGACCTGGTTTCTTTTGCTTCTGAAGGTCTCTTTATAATCGCACAAATCGTGCAAAGAGCTTCAGAACGTTCGATTAGCTTGAAACACCCGTACGGCGAAGATATGGCAGTGCCGTACTTAGTGCCTCCAGGCGAGACGCCATCTTTTCATGCCCATAGCAACTGGCCTTATAGTCTTTATTAGTAGACTCATTGTAAGCGCTTACCTCTTAGGATAGCCCCTAGGTAGTTAAAATACCCCTGATGTTGTCAACAGCCAAGATATACGTGAATTATTGCGTTTAGCCTAAGTGTAGCCGCCATCTTGTTTTCCGCCCAACCCTAAATATGCCACGTCTACCGCGTGGTATAATTCCGGAATAATTTTGAGAATAATAGCTAGTGGCAAGCTAGCCTCGCCTCCAGGCCACTCCCTCAAAGCTGAGAGATGGCCTGGTACAGACTGTCTGCGCATGCTCCAAAATTACACCAAAACTGGTGTAATTAGTAAAACACCGTGTACGTTCCGTGAATTTGTTCGCGCACGTTTAGATATACGTCCGTTCCAATTTACATCAACAATGACTAGCGCTACTGTTACTGCTACCAATACCTTCAATGACGCTGTAAAATATGCTCTTGAGAGAGTTGGCAAAGCTGGAATGGTGCTGCTCGTACGCGATATTACAGCAACGCAGGCTGTGCTGTCTGGCACCACATAGCTGTAATATCACGTACGAGCTGCGCTCGGCGAAAACATCACATGGATTCCTGCACAGATGGCAGATGAGCATGCTCGAGCAGTTTTAGCTTCGTACCTTTCGCACAACTGAAGAAAGAGTGTATACAATCATTCGTGCTTAGTCTTCTAGTTCGGGACAGGTTCGTCGCCGGTTTGCGTGATGACAAACTACAAGAAGCAGTGATGCAGTCACCAGTTGAAGCGTTGGCTACACTGGATAAAACTCGCGAGACAGCGAAGAGAATAGAAGCTGCGCAGACTGCTCGGCGTAAGATGAATCAAACCAGAAAAGCCATGTCGTTAGCCCTGAATGACTCCAATACAACTCCTACGGCACCAGCTCCTTCTCGAGTAGCTAACGTGGGACACCAGCCTGCACGTGAAGATGGACTGGCGGCAGCATTGGACCGAAACACTCCAGTTTTGCAGCTACTGCATATCGCATCGGGAGACACACCAGCTACAGTGGAACACACGAAGAGAGTAGAAAAATGTGTTTTTGACATTTTGTTTCATATCTCAGGAACCAAGTGTCCTATGATCATGTTGCAGGTACCATTATGATCCTCTATCCTTACTGAATGTAATGAACTATATGGTTTCTTGTCACGTGACACACACATGAAACAATATGGCGCTCTTTAGAGGCCTGTAGCAGAACACGTTTAGTTGGAGATCTCTGTAAGTGCTGGTAGTTAAGAGCTCATAATGGATATGTGAACTGTCCTAATGTATACGTACCTTTGACCAACATCTCGGCACCCAGCCAGCGTTACTACAAAAGTGCGGTGCGAAAACTGGTTTTTGCGACCAGCCCCAACGTTAGGTTAGAGAACTCACGAACCTGCGGGAGTTAAGATGCAAAACTTGCTTGCTGGATAGCTTACACATTACTGATTACGAAAACACTTACCTTGAGCGCCTTCTTCCGCTTCGTCGTGAATAGCGCAGCTCTTCCGTTCGCGAGTGCTGTTTTCTTGCCGCCATCTTGCGACTTTAATGGATTTGTGATGTCACACGTTGGTTATTAACATGTGTTACATCATAACTATTACACTGATTCAATGTGTTTTCAATAGTTATGACGTTTACACAGCCAACAATTATTATGCGTGACATCACGAAAAGCCATTA
>OZ024790.1:6135497-6140497 GCA_964017065.1 Haliclona indistincta
AAGCTGACTTACACAGACGTGAACAACTTGAGTGTCTAGCCTGCTTACCGGCAGCAAGATTCTGCGCACAGTACGGTTCCTACACCACGCAGCGTAAGTTGCAAAGGACTAGAAGCCTCTGTGAGTGTGATAATGACTTCAACAAGATTCTACTAGGCGTGCTCCTACTATTTAGGCTCGCAGCATCGATGAATCATTGTCAGTGCTAGTCTCTTCATCCATTACAATACTAACAAGTATCATGTTGTCAAATCATACCTGGACTTGACATTATGCTGTCTGCGTCCTCAACCTCTTTAACTATTTTAAACCTTTCAATGAATGATTATTCTTGTGATTGGTAATATTAAACATTTAAACCACACTCCTTACTCTCAAGAGGCTGTGCACGTTCACATCTCTGCTAGACTAGTATCTATATACTGCTCACAGAGTTGTAAGAATGAAATAACATCTAACATAGAATACAACTAATAAGTTCAAACTGACAGTGATCAAAAAAGTAACAGGAACAAGTAAAGTAAAAAATTTTTAATAAAAAACTGAAAAGTGTAGGGATGACTCTTAAAAAAGGAAAGGAACAAGATGGGATGATGCTTGCAAAAGTAAAGGAACAAGATGGAATAATGCTTGCAAATGTAAAAGTCCCAAGTATCCCTACATCAGCGGCTTGAAGGAGGACGCAGTCCGATGGAGTAATTGACGGTTGTGAATCTGTGTTTGGAGGACGCAGTCCGATGAAGTAATTGACGGTTGTGAATAACTATAATAATAGGTATCTGTGTTTAGGAGGACGCAGTCCGATGAAGTAGTTGACAGTTGTAAATAAGCTGCAGGTAGCTGTGTTTGGAGGACGCAGTCCGATGAAGTAGTTGACAGTTGTAAATAACTAGAGGTATCTGTGTTTTGGAGGACACGGTCTGATAAGTAATTGACGGTTGTAAAAGGTATAAGAAGAGGATTCCGCATTTGTCAATTGCACGTCATCGCAGCAAGCCGCTGATGTAGGGATACTTGGGACTTTTACATTTGCAAGCATTATTCCATCTTGTTCCTTTACTTTTGCAAGCATCATCCCATCTTGTTCCTTTCCTTTTTTAAGAGTCATCCCTACACTTTTCAGTTTTTTATTAAAAATTTTTTACTTTACTTTACAAAATAGAGGTTTGCCTGTTGTTCGCTATTAGGATAGTTTATTGTGTCTATTACTATTACTTCATTTCTTTATTAATCTTGTCTATTAAAATTACTATTACCCATTGCATGCATGTCTGATTGTATTAAGTCATGCAGAATTGTATATTGTATTAATCCTTTGATCAAATCTTTCATTGCTTGGAATAAGATGTCAATAAATTGGTATACAAGACCGATATAAGACGACTTAACTGTTGTACCAACTGCTCTTTAGCTTCTTTTCTTACAATTTTCATCCTCGGCTAACTGGACCTGTCACCTCTCTGGCCTATAATACAGTGCTACCTGGCTGTCCTGCTTAGTAGTCAGCCCTTGACTTAATAGCATGTATAGTCCTTTGCCTTTCATAATTATATCGGCATGCATAGCTGTTGATTAAATCTCATTTTGGTACATACAGGTGGTGTCTGCATGAGATCAATAATTAGTCACTATGCTGGTAGAAGGGATGAGCATAAATACTATCTAGTTTAGGATAAAATAGGTACAGGTACAGAATACTCCTGCTATAGGTACAGAATGCTCCTGCTAGTTACAGAATGCTCCTGCTAGGTACAGAATGCTCCTGCTATAGGTACAGAATGCTCCTGCTAGGTACAGAATGCTCCTGCTATAGGTACAAAATGCTCCTGCTAGGTACAGAATGCTCCTGCTAGGTACAGAATGCTTTTGCTAGGTACCATTCCTAATTCAAATCAAGAAACTTATTCTGATTTCTTTAATGCAGGTCTGTAGTCTTTACTTTGCTTTAGCTGCAAAAACTATTGGCATTGTCTCATCCAATGTATAAGCATGTATACAATAATGGCTCTGTATACATCTTACTACTATGCAGTATGTAGCAGCAAGTTACTTATACCCATCTTCAGGCTGTTTTTTATACCCATCCTCTCTGGGTTTTAGTTCCACACAAGGAACAAACATGTCCTTATCTTGCTATGACATGCCAAGGGCATCTGCCTTCTGAGCAGATCACTACAGTCTAAGTATTAATATAGCTTTCTTCGATAATCTTACAGCATGAAGTACATGTATAAGTAGTTTCATTGCTTGATAATCAGAATCATTGTTGTGAATATGATTAGAGGAGCATGAATTTAATTACTACCTAATCATTATTCAAGCTTGCTAACAGTAGATACAAAAACCTTGATAAAACACAAAAGCTACTATTTCGGCAATGCTATCACACATTTTCTGATTCTAGAAGTGTAGGGCTTCTAAAAAAATACTATGAACCTTAGTCCCTCCAGATGATACCAAAAGCCAAAATTTTGGGCTCTGGCTCATGGCCTAAGTGATGTTGGTTCAATGAACCATGCTTGAAAAAAGTGTGACCATAGATATTAATTGTTACTAAAAATAAACATCAATTAAACTCCGTATACTTTTAGTATACAGTGCATACGTCAAAGCGTATGCGGAGAGTGCAGAAATGGCTAGTACAGGTAGCCAGCTGGTACACCTATGTCTAAACGGCGACGTAGTGACAGTAGTAGCTGCTCGCCCTTGTCTCCTTGTCTGTAACCGCTAGACGATTGCTTGTTGCTAAATGCGCGAGGGAAGGCACACTTACTAGTCACGCATTACTCAAGCTGGAGGCCATTGCACTAGCCATTGCACGTCATTTGTTAAGGTAACCTCGCCTAATTCCGGACGCTTCCTAATTCCGGACACTCTACATTTCATGCTGCATTTCTCAAGAACGCGTTGACGTAGTTTAGCCATTTTCACTACGCAGGTAGAGCTATCATAGCAGCATCATCTCACTGAGTTTTAAGTACTAAACTATTACCAGTGGTGCAGGAATACGGGTAGAACTAGCCCTACTAAATAATTGATCGAAACCGCACCCAACGTGATTTGGTTTTGTCCACCAAGCTTAGGTACTGTTGCTTCGGCGAGTGATCTTGCACGCTGACAGACTTCAATATCACTACATCAAACTTTTTATGATAGCAATGAGCGGCAGTAAAGTAGTTAAGTCAACTACTGCTGTAAATTTTAGTCAAAATTCAACCTACGTCGATTTCTATCTTATTTTGCACTGCAGTTCTGTTGAATACTCTGACTGTAGTTGATGTTACGGTGCTGAGTATGCAGCAGCAAGGTTTTTCAACCACTCACTGGTAATTTCTGTCATGCAAACAGCAGTTACAGGCATTTTACACAAAAATTTCGTTCCCAGCCTGATTCGGTTGCTCAATAATCTAAAGTCAAGCCTGGATTAGTAGTCTTGGCAACTGCAGTGAGTTGATTGAGTCTTTCATCGCTTAACATCGAAAGTAACAGCTTTGGAAACTTGCACCATGCTTGCAGGGTTGCACAGACCAACATTTAGAAGTGTCCGGAATTAGGGTCCGCCCCCTAAAATTGAAGAGTTCCAAAAAGCGGGAAACAAACCTACCGCTCGTTTACAAATCGAACAATTACTGCTAGAATTGTACAGTGTCGTCAAGAAGAAGGCCCAAGGATTCTACTAAAGTGTAACACTTGGAACTTTCGCCCGTAGAAATTACTGAAATTCCGATAATAGCACAACGTGTCCGGAATTAGGGGCGGTTACCTTACCGCCTACTTTTTTCTACGTCAGTCAAAAATGGCGTTGAATTTTTTAGTAGCGCTGTTTTGGCGCGCGTGGAAGTACCTGCTACATCTGGTGACCGGGAAATGTGAGCTAGAGCGTATCTGTGAACGAAACTCTCCTCTATACGTGAGATCAGCCGCCATCGGTGAGTTATACCACACATCAACCATACTGTTGTCACCCTCTGGCCTCATGATTTTTTCATTTACTAGCTGCTTGCTTGAAGACCTCACGTGATCCAGTGAGTGTCTGCTTGCTGTGACTGTGTATTATTGCGCTGTTGGTTGTATCTCTTCAGGAGCTGAGGAGGGTGGGGAAGGAGGGAGGGATTGCGGTTGATGATGCTGTCAAGATAATAACACAAGCAAAGAAGCTCTCCGCTAACCCATCCAGGTGGATTGTCCTGCTGTTACATGCTGTGTCAATATGCATCCCTCTCCTTTCTGCAGTTGTATAACGCGGCTCCGATATAGCTTGGTCCAGATCACGTCACTCAACACATTACGTGATGAGGTTGGTGAGCTACAAGATGTGAAGTACTGTCAGGAAGACAGCGAGCACGAAGACAAGCTAATGGAGGTGAGTGAAGTACAGCTAGGGTCAGGTGATGGTCATGTGATGTAGGTGTGGTCTAGCCTGTGTCCCGATGTACCACTGAAGGCTAGACTGACCAATCAGTGGGGAGATATTGGTTTCCAAGGCAACAACCCAGCCACTGATTTCAGAGGGATGGGTCTACTAGGACTGCACTGCCTACAGTGAGTGGGATACACTAGTGGGCGTGGCTCTAACATGACCACACCTATCCACAGGTATTTTTCATCGAAACACACATCACTAGCTCGATCAGTGCTATCCAGCTCACAACATCCTGTGATTGGGTAAGCAACATAGCTAGGCAGCCATTATTGTCATCATTGCTCTCTCTCTCTCTCTCTCTCTTCCTCCCACTCTCTATCTTCAGGTATCCATTTGCTATTGTTGGTATCAATCTCACATCTCTTCTCTGTCAGTGGCTGCTTCATGATGATACTAGTGATCATCATTACTACTACTGGATCACTGATAGACATATCACACTGACTGACTTCATGGAATCATACTGTATGTGAGAGATAGTCAAGCTGTCTTGAAGGGAGAAGTGTCACCTTCATGCACTAATGTGTTCAGTCTCTGATCATCCTCCATCGTGTGAGTAACAGTGACTGAACACATT